>PVHY01005717.1:0-80782 GCA_004024945.1 Uropsilus gracilis | reverse complement strand
GAACTCAATTCAAGCTGGGATAACAATTGATTAGAATTTTTTAATTCTAATTTAATGACTCACATAATTTAAAATTCCAGGAAGAAACCTGTTTCAAATGAAGTGGTAGACTCTAACTCTTCTCTCTGCTTTTCTCAGTTACTGGCAGTTTCAACAGCCTCGCCATTCAGACAGATGACATGAGCCTAGCACCTCTAGTTTCCACACATGCAACATCGAAATCACCAAAAAAGAAAGCTTTTTCTCTCCAGTAATTACAGCACAGTTTTCTGAACCACCTGACTCAGGAAATGTGACCTTGGGTTAAGACTACAGACTGCACAACTCAAAAACCAAACTCCCATAACTCTGAACTCAGCAATTCTTAGTTATGCATCTTTAATTGAGTTTAACTTCTCTCCAGGTTTATTCTTGGTACCTTGAAAACAGTACGTGTTTCCTGAATGAAAATTGGGGCAATACGTTCTTTGTACTGTCTTTAAAATAATTGATAATTCCAGGATCATCTGCATGACATACTTAAAGTCCTTAGACCAATACTTGCTATCTAGTAAATACTGTTTCCAAGGTCATATCTAAAACATCCTATCTCTAGAGGGTGAGAGATGAGAGTAAAATACATGAATTGCTGTATGCACTTCAGGAGGTATGATTTCCTAGGGACACACAGTTCAGGAGAAGTAGTGTCATCAAAGAAAAGTTAAGGTGTTATTATTAGAAGAGAAATGGGTGCTTTTAAAAAATCACACATCCACTACACTCTAAAACTTTTCCATGAAACCTAGAATAGATTCACAGATCTCTGCAGTAGCCTTAGTAACTATCCCTCAAAACACTGTCAAATTTTGCATTTCAAGGTAGACCTTTTGAAGTGTCAAGGCCTAGTCAAATTCTATCACAATTTATTGAAAAGCATCACTAAGGGACATTAGCTAGGAAGGGGAACCAAGATAAAGGATCTTTTTGAGTGTAGAAAATCTTAAGAAACATGCTTTCCTCAAGAAATTACTGAAAAGTAGTAAAGAGTCTATAGAATATAATATCGCCATAAATTCAAATCATGGTGGTGCATGCCTGTAAGCGGCAGCCTAGGAAGCCACTGCTGGGACCAAGAATCACGTTTCAAGTTCTGCCAGGAACACGTAGCGAGACCTAGTTCCAAAAAAAATAGCTGGGCGTGGTGGCACGCACCTGTAATCCCAGCCACCTGGGAAGCTGAGGCTGGGGATTGCGTGAGTCTGTGGTTCCCCAGGCAAAAATAGCAAGACCTAGTCTCAAAAAAAAAAAAAAAAAAATTTACATCAGAATCATGAAAGACAGCATTCCTTTCCCTCAAATGACATACTTCAGAAATATGCTGTTCTGTAAAATAAAAGAACCCATACTTAAGATGCTGATCACTGAACATTAGTAGTGATAGAATCTGGAGGCATAATTTCCAAAGAGGAAGTCAGCAATTCCAGAAGTCATCAGCTGACTTTTTCCCTAGGTGCCTCTTCCCACTCTCACTTCCACATACATGCATGTTCACACATGTACACATACACATGCAAGCCCACAACACACACAATCATGTGTAGACAACAGAACTGCTTTGTTTATTGTTTAAAAAAAAAACATGATTTGTGGTAATCAGAAGATCATATATTATAACTTACCATATTTTATACCCACATATAGTGTGTATTCACACTGAAAACTGTGGATGTGGTGTTTAAGTAATGTTTGAATGACATAAGTTTCCCCATGGGGTTAACAGTCGAAAAATACTTAATGGATCCCCTTTGCTGATCAATTATAATGAACCACTGACAAATTAAAATAATAGAGACTATAACAACCTACACAGTCTTATCCAGTCATGCTTGTTAAGTATCAATTATGCACGTGTGTGTGAGTGTGGCTGTCACAGTAGGTACACAAGAAGAGCTCAGAATATATGCTGGCACTTACTGAAGGTGTTCCTCATGCTGTGTTCTGTTATGCTACAGGTTGCAGGCAACAAACATCTGCTTTTGAATGTACAGTCATATATGGTGGAGGCAGTAGTAGAGAGACACAGCCTAACTGTACCCTGATTTGTTCCTCACTCTTCTTGGAAGGAATTGGACCCAGTATGTGGTCTCATAGCTCACAGTTCCATTGTTAACACCCTCAGACATATAAGATTACTTTTACCTTATTTGTCTTTGCCTATATATCCAAAACCGTCTAATATATCATTATTTCTTATAAATCAATTTCAGCCTCTTTTTTCAAATTGAGTCATGTTATATATTTGGCAAAATTTTGGCACAAACATAAGTTTTACTTGTTACCTAATTTTGTTTTTTCTTTTTTTTTTTTTTGGATGGCAAAATTCACTGTTGATTTTTATAGATTATATTTCATAATTTGGTATCAAAGAGAGAAGTTAATTAAGTGTACCTATTTTCTCATATCTAAGAACTCCAAAGGAAAAAAAACAGGAAATTATAAGTAATTTTGGGCTCCAAGATGCCATACAGTCACCAAGATGTTTTCTTGAATGTACAGCCTTACAAGTCCAGTAACAAAGTTTCTCAAGGATCTGCTATAATAAGCATTATAGTCACAATATTCTCATTACCTTCTTTCTCACACACACTCAGAGGCCTTCAACAGCTATGTGTATATCTGAACACATCACAGACTACAGTTTTGAGACCATGCCCATTGACAGGACTGCAAAGTATACTTCATCAAGGCTTGGAGGCCTGTTTTCCCACCAACAGTATTATAAGCAAGGACCCATTGTTTTCACAATGAAATGTCCAACTCAACTATGTGGAATAAACTCTGAGTATCTGAGAAGGTCAAAGGTGGAGAGGCTAAAATATGAGATTACGTGATCAGTAAAATGCCTCACGGTGAAGAGAAGGCATGGAGCGGACCATAAAGCAGGAAAGAATTTATATAAGTAATATGAAGGTGGATTTCCCATGGATTAAAATAGCTCATGCAGATTAGTAGTGGCAAAATGTTAATGTTATATGTTATATACTATATATATAATGTTAATGTTATATGAAGAGAATAGTGAAGTATGACCCAATTTCATCAGCTGTTATTAGAAAAAATAATGAAGAAAAGAATTACTAAATGACAAAAAAAACCTATCAAAATGGCAAATCCATTAAGATGCACTAAGAACTATGAGATATTTTAGGGTCTTAGGCAAAGAGAATCCTAATGAAGGTGCTGTAGACCACTGAAGATGCAAGACATAATTTAGAGATAATGAGGCAGAAACCAGGAGACAAGTAAATAAACAAACTAGGTGTCATTGATATCAAGTCACCAAGGTCTTGACTGAACAAAACCTGAAGTAAAATGCACATGTCACTGTAGCCACCAAGGAAAACCCAAATGCTGGATGAACTTTTGTTCTGCAAGTCTGATGAAAAATATTCAGTTCTGAAATCTCTTCTTCAATCAAATCTTTTTTTAAAATAAGTATTGGTTTTTGAAATGTGGTTTTTATTACTGTTTTAGATTTAATTCTTTCAGTTAAAGGGTTCTCCACCCCTAAGTCTCAGCACTAGTTCAAGATAAAACAGAAAGTGACAATGACAGCTTCATGGTATGGCAATGTAGGAGTGGAGGTACTGACCATGAAATGTGAGAACTACAGAGAAATAGAAGGCCTTGATAGTAGATACAGTGGAGAGCAAAACTTGGGGTGTTCTGTGAGCCAGACTTGCAAGTCGACCAAACTTTCTGAACAATGGCAATCATAAGTTCTGCAACAAAACAAATGAAAGCTTTAAATATTATCTACTAGACTTTTGGTTCTAATACAGAGATTTGGCTCAAATGATCAGAAAAGCAACTGTCTTTAAAAGATACATGATTTTTTTAATAAAAGATATATGAAATTTCATAGAAATCTAAAAAAATAATAATGAGGTACCGCCAATCCACATGGAAACTGACACCAAATAAGTTCTTTTGTTTCCTTCAGGGCTGTTTTCCATCTATGCTTCTCTCTGACAGCTATTCTATACCCATTCACTATCCACATACTTTCTATTCTTTCTTTGGAGGGGTCTATACTTCTCTCAGCTACTATAATTGACATGACTTTAATTCTCCATCTCACTAAATCTTGTCAGGATACAGGGTCTTTTAATTCCAAATCTATTGCCTTCTACTCCTCTCGTCAAGAAAAAATAAATTACTAAATATAAATGAATTTTTTAAATATTTTTCAAATTTGTTCCCACTGTTAAAAAAATCATATAGCATTGACAGATGTATAGGGAAATGTACAGAGCCATTTGAAATGTTGAGATAATTCACATTAACAATTTGATCTCAGTATTAGTTTGCTGAGGCTGCCATAATAAAATAGAGACTGGGAGACTGAAACAACATAATTGTATTCCTCACAGTTCAGGAATCTGGAAATCCAAGATCCATCTTTCTGTACTAGAAAGATGTTGGCAACTTTAGTGTCTCCCGAAACTCTCTTTTTGACTTGGAAGTAGTTACCTTCTTGTGTCCTCAAAACCCCTTCACTGTGAACACCTCTTCTTGAATTAGATTCCTACTTTTCACATCTCATTTAACCTCAGTTACCTCTTTAAAGGCAATACATTCAAGTATAGTCATTTGGGGGATTAAGGGTTCAACATGTGAATTTTGAAAAAATACAATTAACCCTTAAACGGGGGCTACAATTTAAAGCATCCCATTGTTTCCTAAATGTACACACACACATCTATCTATTTGCAGTCATATGTTGTATGAACTCAATTTTAGCACATGCTATTTTTAAATCTGGGAATGTTTTGCTTCTTAGGATCTTATTTTGGCCTCCCCCTTTCTTTTCTTTGCCTGACCAACACATAGTAACAATGCAAATAATCCCAGCTATCCAATCTCATAGTTTTTCATATATACAAAGATCAAAGGACTTTTGCCATTGTTTGTCCTTCACATTATAATTTTACATACATTTTTGCAACTTGCATTCCTCCCATAAAATGCATCACAGAAATTATGCTAGTCAGCTGGTACAACTCTAACCCTCTCCTTCTAATGGATATATGATATTTTATGCCATGGATGACCACAATTTATTCAACCATGTCTCTCCTTAATTGGGATGAATTTTATTTCTCACTTGTTGCCCTTGCCAACTGTATAGCACTAGATACATTGGCCACAAACCCTTATGTGCTAGTGTCATTATTTATTTACAATAGGTTCTAAGAATTTTATTGCTGGGTCAATTTATGTGTATATTTTAGTTTTGCATATCCTGCCAGATTGCTCATTTAAAAGGCTATAATAACTCATATATCTCCTACAAGATAACCCAGTAACCACACCAACAGATGGAAATACCCCTAATTCAACTCTCTGCCAAACTAATAGAGGTGAAATGTGAGTTCAGTTTAATTCTTCTTTCCTTAAATACAATGAGATAGAATGTGAATTTAACAAACTATCATTGTCTTCCCTGTGAATTTTTTTTTTACACAAGCATGTTCTACATATGACATTTAGGTCAGCAACTGGCCCCATCTATGACAGTGGATCCAAAATTCTGATGTTGTAGCAACACTATTGTACACACTGTGAGTGCTCTGCGGGGACATAAAAAGTTAGGAAAGCCCCAGCTCCTTTTAAAGACACCCTCCCAAACTGCTTGTTAAAAAGTTAACATAGATTCTAAGCTATACAAACACATACTGTGGCAATCATGGTTTTACATCTAAAGAATCTATGTAATTTGATAGAATAAGAACATACTCTCATTTCAAAAGACAGGAAAAAAACTTTTGACAAAATGCAAGATAAATGAATGACAAAACTCAACAAATTATGAATAGTAGGGAACATCCTCAAATTGATGAACATCTTTAAAAAAGAATTCTACACTAACAATAACTGTAAATGTTGAAAACACTATTTTCACTGTAAGACAAGTAATAAAGCAAGGGTACCCACTAAACACCACTCTTATCCAGTTCTATACTGGAGGTAAGAACAAATGTCAAAAAGCAAGAAAGGAAGTAAAATGCATATAGACAAGGATGAAAAAAGTAAAAATATCTATGTATAGAATCCCAGTGATTCTATAAAACAGGTACTGGAACTCATAAGTGAGTTTAGAAAGGTAATGGCATACAAGGTTAACTTTTCAAAAGATCAATCAGATTTTTTTTAATGTACTGGTGGCCAAAAAAGAAAAAGAAAGAAAGAAAGAAAGAAAGAAAGAAAGAAAGAAAGAAAGAAAGAAAGAAAGAAAGAAAGAAAGAAAGAAAGAAAGAAAGAAAGAAAGAAAGAAAGAAAGAGAGAGAGAGAGAGAGAGAGAGAGAAAGAAAGAAAGAAAGAAAGAAAGAAAGAAAGAAAGAAAGAAAGAAAGAAAGAAAGAAAGAAAGAAAGAAAGAAAGAAAGAAAGAAAGAAAGAAAGAAAGAAAGAAAGAAAGAAAGAAAAAGGCAGGTGGAAGGAAGGAAGGAAGGAAATTAAATCTTAAAAAGCAATTTCATATATAATAGCAACAAAAATCATAGAACATGTATGATTAAATCAAATAACAAATGTTCAAAACCTATACACTAAAGAATTTAAAAATAATATGAACCAAAATTAAGGTTGACCTAACCAATGGAGTAATACACACTATGGTGTACCAATGATGTTTAAAAAAGCCATCTCTTCATAAGGTTCATCAACTGAGTCAAAATTTTAGCAATGAAATACTACTCAAAGAAATACTTTAAATGAGGTAATGACAGAGCAGACATAAAAAACTAAGGCACCTTAATTGCACAGGCTTTAATTTAAAACTATTTGCCACATTAAGTTTCTTAATATTATCCAGCAATTCTGAATACTCACACATGAATTTCAACAACGTCCTTTAATATAGTTCAATAAAATGACTACAAACTTTTAAAAATTTATATAGACACATCAAAAGTTTATCTTTATGATCTCTGATCTGTAAAAGATATTAATTTATTCTTTCCCAGAGAAAGGGAAATAAGTGCTGAGTGGACAGTTGTTAACCAACTACATGGCAATAGAGTCAAATTACTACACTGATTAACAGTAATTATTTGAGAAATGAACTGACTGCAGTTATTTGTTCTAAAAACAGCACAAACCTAAGTTGCTAATTATTTCCACTATGCCTAACAGCAATTCCAAAGGCTCTGACTGCAATCAAAGCGCACATGTAATGAACTTGCCAAAGAGAAACTTTTATGATGCATATTAAATGCAATGGAAATGTGGGAGTTGAAGAAAAAAATTAACATGAAGAACTTTGCAAGTTAAGGGTCCCCATACTATTGCTGGCTTCCACATCACACATTTGTCAGATTAAAGGAATGAAGAGTATTGCTTAGCTGTGCAGCTACAAAAGAGTTTGGTATGCAAGAATAAATCTGAAGGGTCAAAGCTCAATGAAAATATGATGGAGTCTTATTGAGAAAGGAGTTCTACTCAGAAACATTAGGAGGCCACTTATTGCAAATACTGAGGGGTAAGAAGCAGTGTTCTCAGCTTTTCTTTCTTGTTGTCAAATCCACACTTATTCCAGGCTTCTCACAAAGCTTGAATAGACAAGCAGACTAAGTGGGGGAAAAGCCAGATGTTGGAATCACAAAACATGGGAAATTCTAGCCTGGTTTTGATATTTATATATTGTATTATATAGGTAGGTTACCTCAGTAATCTGGGAACTTATTTTTAAACTAATGTAACATAGAAATAATCATAGTACTTACTCTCAGAGGAATGTAGTAAAGATTGAATGAAATAACATGCATATAAAGTACTTATTGCAATGCTTGATATAGGTCAAGTTCAAAAAACAGTAACTACAATTGTTATGGTGTATGGTTTTGTTTTTCTTTTCCAAGGTATAAAAACACATATTTGAGTCAAATGAGGAAGATGATTGGGTTTTCTGGATGTACTTTATATCTTTCAACACTGAAATATTTAAGATGCAAGTGATCAAATCATCGATTTTTATTATTAAAGCTCATTAAGGAAAATATTATATCTCAAACATTACTTTAGTCCAGTAACAAGACTCT
Organism: Uropsilus gracilis; assembly: GCA_004024945.1. Classification (NCBI taxonomy): domain Eukaryota; kingdom Metazoa; phylum Chordata; class Mammalia; order Eulipotyphla; family Talpidae; genus Uropsilus; species Uropsilus gracilis. Next base: position 72,703 of record PVHY01005717.1, on the reverse strand, counting down.
GAAAAAGTAAGAGCATCATAAGTCTTGGTGTTTTTTTTTCTTCAAAGAAATCATAAATTATCAATTCTTTATGAACAAATATTCATCCAAATTTTCATAATTTTGTGTCAGGAAAATAAGTACAGGTGACTGCAAGGACACATTGCATAGTTTTCTTGGGAATTTACTGGAAATTCCTACATATAAAGATAGGTTGGAAATTCTGCACTTCAATTTGCTTAATATAAATATACAGTTAAGACATGATAATAGCTTGATCCTATTCTTCCCTTCACCATGATATCCAAGCAGTTACAAGATCCAAAATACCTCAGATTCCACCCTCCCGCTATTCTCTAACTCCTCTGCCACTTCCCAGGTCTGAAGCATGGTTTCTCACCGATATCCGACAGGGACCACCTAGCTTGTATTCCCTGTTCAGCTTCTCTCCCCTTGAAATCCATTTTATACATGGCAGCTGGTGTGATAGTTCTAACATGTACATCACTTCTCTCCTCAAAACCCTGAAAAGCAATCAGTTCCCTTAAAGATATTAATTATAAAAATATTTTCATAGCACACTCATTTGCATTTCACTCAATCCATGTCCAGTTCCCCCCCAACCCCCAACACACACACAGCCCCATGGTCTCTAATACAAATTGTCCAGTTCCCCCCCAACCCCCAACACACACACAGCCCCATGGTCTCTAATACAAATTGTGCTTCAGTTAAAATCAACTGTTTTAGCTCCTCAAATACAGCATTTGCTCTAGAGTACATGGTTTCTTCCATCTGGAACACTTTTCCTACTTTCTTAGCTTGTTAATACCTACTTTTAAGTCTAAATAAAAAAGTCATTTTTTTCTCCAGTTCTCCTAAGTTTGAAGTAGGTAGGCCCTTTGTGTGTGTGTGTGTGTGTGTGTGTGTGTGTGTGTGTGTGATGATAGTGTTTAGCCGCAAGAGCCTAGGCAGTGATGTAGTAATTGGCCATGAGAGCATTGTAAGAGAAAACAAAACAGGGCAAAACATAACGACCTTGGGAATGAGCAGACAGTTGCCATGAAAGGGAGAGCAGGCAGACCTGGTCAAAGCAGATAGCCCAGCACAAGTAAAACATAACGTATGTAAATCGGTCAGGACGTTGTCACCCTACTACATTTTACTTCTGTGCCTCAGCCTTGCTCTAGATAAAGTATACATTGAGATAAGGTATGAACTTCACAAAAAGTATAAAATCAATGTGCTAAAAGCAATCGAGGTTCTAAGTCCCTCTGACTTAGTAGCCTTCAGAGCTGAGCTCCAATAAAACTTTCCTACATGCCTATATTCCTGTTTCCAAAGTGGCTGTGTCAGAGCAGCGGCCTAAAAACAGCTATCGGTATTCACTCAAGAAATGTCTGTTGATGCCTACTATACGTGGGCTGTGTTTAGGCACTGGGTTTCAGATACAGGGGAAAAGCCCAAGACTCAAAAATTTATGCAACAGTGGAGTAGGAAGAAAAATATTAAATAAACAAGGAGCATATATGTACATATATATCAGATGCTGACAAGTGATTTCGAGAAAATCAGAAATTGGAATGAGAAAAATAGGGTGTAACTGGTTCTAAACCACTGTCCATGTTTCAAAAGCATAGCACCTCCCCCTCAGGTGCTCTTACCACCAAACCACTCAGGGTCCTCAACAATACAATCTACTGTGCTCCTTCTCCACTTCGTTCTTGCTTCTCCCCTGGTTTGATTTCCATTTTCCTGATGATGAATAGTTTTTTTAAGAAAGGGAACTGCAGACAATGGAAAGAGCACTTCAAGTGACCTTCAAGTAGCTAAGAGTTGGCTGCTTCCTCATAGGAGAACACTGAGGAAGCTTGGAACAAAGTAAGAAAGGGAGAAGGGATGAGGTTAGAGGGGCAATGTGGGGAAGACAGATTGTTTCAGGTCTTGGAGACATCACAAGCCCTTTACACGAAATGGAAGGCAAAAAGAGGGTTTGAAAACCCCAGAGAAGGAGTACCTGGCCACGTTTCTGTGGAAAGCATAGAGAGTAGTGCAGCCTTAGAAACAAGATGACGTGTTAGTTGTTTTAATTCATATGACAGTTGATTATAGTTTAGACTTGACTCCAAGCAGCAAGGAGTGGTCAGATTTTGAGTACATTTTAAATAAAGGCAGAATCAGCAGAACGTACTGATGGATGTGACACGAGAGATGAAAATCAAAGGTATCATCTGAGATTTTTTAACCTGTGTACCTGGAAGAGGAAAATTCCTTTTATTAAAATGGGAGCTAATGCAAAAGGAGGTGTTGGCATGGGAAAGGCAGGGAAAGTAAAGTAGGGAACCTAATATTGATTCAAGTGATGATATCAATTAGGCAGTTGTATAAGCAAATTGGTAGGGAACAGGCTAGAGATAGTCATTAGTGAGTCACTGGCAATTCAGGAACTAAACACTCAAATAGGAAATGCAGAGAAACTAGGCAATATTATCAAAGACATGACTTGGTATAACAAATATAGAGGCTGCTATCTTGACAACTCAATGAAGAAAATGGTGAAAGAGAGAATACTCACAGTGTCAAATGAAACTGTTCATGTAAGGTGAGAATAAGAAACAACTATTAGATTTAGCAACATGGAGGACTTTGGTGATTTAAGACCTCATTGGGTAGAAATATAGGGCAAAATCATAATTACATTGTTTTCAGGGAAGTATGAGAGTAGTAAAATCACTGGTTAGTGACTAAATTTCCTGTGAAACTTTTCTATAGAAAAGAAGCATAGGAAGAAGGAACATGGCTGGAGGAAAAAATGGACTAGAGAAAGGAGTTCCTTTTAAATAAGGGAGTTAGAAATGTCTGTGTGCTAATAAGAATAAAACAATGGACGTTCTGCAGCAACAAGAGCATTTTTAACATTTGCCAAAGAATGTATTAATAGTCACCATTTGTAGTATGCCAAATATCTAATTGTCTTTAATCTACTTTCAAGTATGAAAGTTATATTTGCTAAGCAATGACAGGTGAACAAACAACAACATGGAGAACATTCCTGTAAGTAAATTCAAAGCTGTGTGTTTTGTTAACATGAGGATTAATCTGTTCATTTCCAAACATTTTAAATGCAGTATATTCATAGATCTCTTCTGCTATCTATCATTCTCTGAAACTCAATGAAGCTTAGAATCAGTGTGCTTTCTTCTGCCTTTCAAAGAGAATGGAGACATCAAGTCATCTATCTTTAGTTTTGTGATGCTTTATCCTTCCCAGAGATTCTGCAATGATTAGCTTAAAGTTTTGACATGAAAAGAGCAGAAATGTTCTTCTGAGAACCCATGGCTTCTTCTAGGAATAGGGTAAAGATGCAGTAAGAAACAGCTGTGATTGGTAATAACTCAGTAGAACAGAATGGCAACCATAACCCAAGCAGCAGTTACCAGCTCCCAAACATGTAGTATCTGTTCATTGCTGGGGGTGATGCTTTGTAAGCATTTTCTTTACTTTTCAAAAAAATCTCTGACTGCCTACTAACACCATCATCAAATTTTGATGAGGGAACTGAATCAGTTCAAGTAATTTGAATAATGAGTTCAGTGTGATAAGATATAGAGACCAGTTCCAGAACATTCTTCCCTGCAACAACCAAGTACTCCTGTAGTACCAATTTTCTTTAACTAAAGAAGTTAAATATATGTAAAATTCTGGGAGATTCTCTCTTTGTATTTTCTACTGCCCAAATTATCCTATCATTATTACGGACAAATATTAAGTCAACCCTCCCTCCCCAATAATAAGTCTATATCCTTCCAGGTTTCCCTTATTTTGAAGAATGTAGACTAAGGGCAATGCTATCTGACTCTTGACCCAAGCAGAAATGTGATACCTACAAAAGGAATATAAATTAGTACTATTGTACCTGGCTTACCTAGTGTGAATTTTCCTCTCTTACATAATTACATCCTGAGAAAACATGAAATTAAATATTAACAAGCATCACATAGGTATGACAATAAAGGATTTAAATATATATATATATCAGTCACAATGGGAGAATTTGCAAAGTAGGAAAGGGAAGGTCTGAATAGAGTCTTTTATAGGAATATAAAATTTAAATGACAGAGCCCTTTATAATCCTGCCAAAATGTAAATTCTTGAGTATATTAAAAACTAAAAGCTTTGCCTGTGTAAAACTGACAAAATACATCAGCCTTTAATTGGCAGTAGAGTGATAATGGAAAGGAGATGTGGCTTAATTGGAGTTCTCTTTCTGAAAAGACAGAGCTTAGGAGTGTCATTTTAATTATTTCTAAGCATTAATCCTGCAATCATCTATTACTTTCTCCATATATTACACCAGGAAGTACTCCCTGCTGTGAATGCTATGATGTTTCAAAAGCAAATGCCCAATGAAAACAAAAAGACCCTGTCTAGATTGATTGCCTCAAGAATCACTCTGCAGAACCACAAACTGGTTTTTAAGCCATGAATGGTCAGGATGGGGAATAGTACTAATTTAATTGTTAACAATAAACATTCTTGAATCTAATAACCATTGAATCATAACTCGTATCCATTCCATTAATTATTTAAGCAGTTAATGTGATACTAAGATGTTTCCCTTAAACGTTAGTCTTCCATTACTCCTCCTGTTTTTACACAGCTGGATAAACATCACTGAAAACATACTACAATAATGGCCCCTTGTGGTAATTGTAAGCGACTGTCTTCTGGAAATGGGAAGTGCCTTGAGAAGGCATGCTCTTAAGGCTTCACTCAACCATTTCAAATATAAGTTGTAGTAATTGCTTTCATCTTTTTGTTTTTCTGAGGACTCGTAGACTCATTATGTAACATTTCATTTTCAATTTTAATTTTTACTGTCCATTTATATCTATGCAGTGTATGTAAGATTCTGTTGCTCACTAATCTAAGTAATCCACTGAGCTCCACACATTTATCTAATTACAGGATTCCCATTTTACTACCCCATCATCAAAGACTTAACTTCAATTCACAAACACTTCAATGTTTGCTTAATTTAAAGGTAAGTTTATCCAACCAGGATCTAACTTCCAACCACAATTTCTAAGTATTATGTTATAAATTTAAAGGAATCACTACCACCTAACCCACAAATAGTCAAGAAGTACATTTCCATAGGAATCAAGGTAACTGTAATCATCTTAATTTTTTTAGTTTCCTTTCATTCCTCTACTTTTTGTGGGGATTTTCAGATTATAGCAAGCTTCTGCTAGTAAATTAAAAGCTAATGTTTATTGAGGAGTCTGATTTTCCCTAAGTGTTTCCAATGCAAAAATGTATTCCACTGTCTTCACACTATAGCAATTACCAAATGTAAACTATTGATGGTCACTTGAGATTCTTTTAGGATTAGAGAGCACATACCATTGAATTAAAAATGCATGAGAACCCATCTAAGCAGAATTACCCTTAATTATAAATATTTTCTTAAAAACTACTATTAGGAAATACTAGTAGGACTTTATCTTAATAGTCAATTTTCAAGATAGTTGTTGGTGTAATTACAAGTTCATCTTAATTTCCTCTATGTATGGTCCTCTAGAATAAAAACAAACACCTATCCTGTTTAAAGAAAGAAAGAAAAAGATACCTAGCCATGAACCCTACAGATGGATCACTCTTAAGGGAAGGCAAAACTGAGATATACTCCAGAATGAAGGTACAAAAGTGAAATCATATACAGAAATTTTCATCCACCAGGACCAGGAAAATATTTCTGACCACCCAGTACAATTAGAGAATAGCATATAAATTAAGACTGTTCTGGAATCTGAAGACCTGAGTTCAAAGATTGAACCACGACCATCTGGGTGTGTAAACTTAATAAGATAATAAACTTCCCTGTGCAGCAATTTCTTCACTTATGAGAGAAGGTAATTACTTCTCTTTCATAGGAAAGGTGTGTGGATTAAATGGAATAATAAATGTGTAGAATTACAACAATTCCTAGCATATAATGAAATTTTGATAAATGTTAGAAATTCATAATAACTATTATATGATTTTCTCTTACTTAAGCAATTTATTCTGCATATTCTGCCCACCTCAATCTAATATGTGGATATGGTACTTTGCAGTATGCTCTATATATGAATTCACACTATGGGAACATCAACCCATAATATACTAAATGCCTTTTTCACTATCTAAAAATAACTTATGAATGTCAGAAATAAAAAGAAATCAAAGATTTTTCATACCCTCTTTCCAGTTGTTTTCCTCATATGCAGGCAATATGACCGAGTTTGGTATGCATTCAAATGTCTTATGTTACTGTTTTTAAATACTTATTCTATGCCATGGTTTTTCCAACAACTAAGGAGGAACTAAGGGAATGTTATATAAAATGTGCTGATATAGTTTTTAATTTTTAAGGCTTGACTTTCTAATCTGTAGGCATTTTTTTAATCTCTTCACTGTAAAAGAGATAGAATCGTTAATTGATCGTGAGAAGACATTGCCCATCCTTCGGGGTTATGGAGAATGACTGGGAAAAAGCAAGCCTGTATTACATATTTTAGATACAATATATTAGGGATATTAGATGTAATGTGTACAAAACTGAAAATGAATGTATTTTATAAATTGAGAGTCAAACTGTAAACATAACATTTTTATGAATAGTTGATGTGCTTGTGAAAGGAACAAAAACTCATTACCACTCCAACGCATGCACCAGATGTTTAATAAACACTAAAATGTCCTGTTACTAACAGAGAAAAAAAATAAAGTATCAAAAAGGATCTACTCCTACAAAAATGAATAAAGTTGATAATCTGAAGAACTATTACAGCCTAAAGCTATTTTACATAAGATAGCTTATTGTGGTGTGGAAAATTCACTGTAAGAACGCATGTCAAAAGTGGGTAGCTGAGTGAACAGTCACTTGTCTGAGTTCAAATATCTTCAGCAAAAGAAGAGGGGCCAAGAACACCCTCCAACTGTTCGAAGCTCCAAGGGTTACACAGAACAGCTTCTTAGTTGCCTTCATTTAAGCAAAGGGGAAAAGTTACATCTGAAACACAAGTATTTCTCATTTTAAATGTGTACACTAAATATGCTTTTTCTTTAAGTAGGGTGTCTTATCTTGAAATTTTAATTAGTTACATAGCAGTATTTGTTCAACAGAATGAAATGACTCTTTTTAGAACATCTTTTTTTTTTCCCATTCTCTCCCTGTAACATTTAGGCCAAATAAAACCTTTTATAAATTCAAAACAACAGTCTTAATCTAATTAAGGGAGAGAAATCTTGAGGAAAGAATGACAGCATTTTTTACAGTTGAAAAAAAATTAAATATTACATCCACATTATTTCAAGAATTACAGTAGAATAAATGAAGAGGAAAAGCATTTTTCAGTGTCAGTAGAGCTTTTTTAGTGTTTATGATAAATTGACTGACCCAAGCAGTTTTAAAGTGTTACAAGATAGGGGATTTTACCAAATCTCTTGTAGAAATTCTCTTTGGGCTGTACTGACAAGGATGATGTACCAAACTTTCAAAGTTAGGGGAATGAACACAAGTAACAGTCTTAAACTGCTAGTTGCAAAAAAAAAAAGTGATCCCCACCAACCCTTATGCAGTCAAGCTTAAAAAGAAAAAACACAAATCGACTACCCTTCAACCTACATTGTGTTTTAGACTGCTAATATTATATAGTGAATTTAGGCATTGCTGCATTTAATGAAGGGAATAATTGCTTAGTGAATGACAAGAGCAAGGTCAAAATATTCATCATAGTTGTTCTGCTACTCAAAAGCAACCAAAATGAAAAACAATTTTGGCTATTCAGAATAATCTAAATAAAACAAGGAATGCAAATTTTCAAAGACTTGAAGATTCTCAGCAAGCAGAAAACCTCTCTGCCCTAAGAGTACCATCTCCAAGTACATGTGCATTGAGAGTTTTTACCATAAGTGGAATGCGTTCCCAGCATTTTTTGAGGACACATTCCTTCAGTGCCTGAGTATGTTTTTGATATAATGAACCTGCACTTTTGTGCAGGACTTTAGGGAACTTCTTCATACGCATATACCATGTGTTGCAATGCTCAGAATGCTGCCTTCTCTTTCTCTTGCAGCATCTCCAACCTATGTTCTCAGAGCAGAGCTTTCCTTTGCTTATTAGTTGACTCCCCCAATTTGGTTGCACTATGACTTACCTTGAGTTCTTCCTTGTTTATCTAGATAGCAGTAGAAAGAATGAAAGGAGGTGAGAATGCAATCAATAGCTAAGCTCAATGTTCAGTGTATGCCAAGCAAGACTCAGCAACCTACGCTGCTGCTTCTTGTTGTGTGACCTGACCAAACTCCACTCATGCCTGAAGACTGCTTTTCAGATATCCTTTGCATATCTAGCACAGACTTGCAGTTTCCAGTCTGAGAAAGCCTTTTTTCCCAAGGGTTGGAACATGGTACTCCACCAATGTGGTTGTCGTATTGCCAATCTGAGCCCTCAAGATCAATCAGCAACTACATAGTGTTCCAAGCCCACAGTGGTCTGTGTGTCAGTCTGGGTCCACTGGAGCATATGCCCTCCCTCAACTAGCTCTCCGCACAAGAATGGCCATTTCCACAGTCACAGCTTCCCTCCTAGTTCCATGTTCCAACATTCCTAAAATCCACCTCAGTATTAAAAATGCATGATCACTCCAGTGATTCTGATGATGAGCAGATGGATTTACATGTGATTTAGAGTTGGTTTCTGGTTGTTTAAGGGAAGAGGTTTTGCTTTCAACCAGCTACTTTTCCAGGTCATGACCTGAAGTTGCTTCTTTTGATATTTTCTCTTATTGTGTTTGCTCTTCAAAATTTACCTCAAAGAGGCATCTTCTCCAAGAGAACTTTCCATATGCCCCCCACCCTTGCACCTTGACCCTGAGCACAGCACATGAATCATATGAACCACAGCACTTACTCACATAGGTCTTCAGGCAAACCAAGCAATCTGCACAAAGTCCTTCAATAAAGTGTTTATTTTTGGTTGGAGGGAATAATGACCATGTATGACATAATCCTCAGTTTATCTATTCTGAGTTGTTCAAAAATTTGAACTGAGGTGGGTCATAAATTGGACTGGTGGCTCAGGAAAGAAGAGAGAATATTCCTTGTGTCCAAATGGGGGAGAGCCATCTTTTGTCGGCCAATAATATTAACTCTAAAAAAAATCTCTATGCTTTAGCTATCATTGTATACATTTTCAAGAGTAGAAAAGTGAAACTAAGAGGTCATTTGCTTTACTTAACCCTTGGTGAATCTGGGTTGATGATCACAAGAGTTAAAGTATAAATTGCCTTTGTGAGGGCAGCAATGACACCGTATTTAAAAGTCTATGCAATTTTCAAAGCAAACAAATTTAGCTTTGTGTCCCAATTCTAATGCTGATGAGTCAGGAAACCTTAGACAAGACATATCCCACTCAGTCTTGGTGCTCAAATTATACTACGGGACAGGAGTGGTGCTAACTTCTCAGGGTGTCGAATGCTGGCACATTTCAAATTATAGACTATGAGCTCCTTCCTCTTAAAATTATATCCTTTCCTTCTTGTAAAACTCCAAATGAGAAGTTTCTGTCCTAAAGTGATTCATTGGTGAAGTATGAGAAATGTTCATGAAATGGGGTATATTAAGTTATATAAAGCAGACATTGTTTCTTACTAATTTTTGCCACATAACTTCCTTCTCACTTCTTAAGCAAAATGTAAAAATGTCTCTCCATATTAAAAGACTAATGATAACAGGATGAAAAAGAAACCCTATGCATCCCTAATAAATGAAGCAGGCAATGAATTTGTTTGACCTGATTTTATGTTTTTTTAATGTAATTTTATGCAGTTTAGTATTCTTCTCATAATCAGGAGGATTCCTCACTAATCCAGCAGTTCATAACTGCAGAACTGCATTTAATACAGGCAAGTTGAAAGAGAAAGCAGGCTAGAAATGAGTAGTTGGGCTCTTCACAAATGTCTCCAACTCTTACATAAGAGTAAACAAGAGAATGCAAGAGACTTGCTATCCTTGCAAAGGTTAATGTATCACCAAAGACACCACCAAGTTGAACCCAAGTGATTAAAATGCTCTTATGCATCAGTGCCAAACCATTCAACACCCTCTGTGATGCTGGGTTGTTACTGAGAGTTCTTGACTGATATCTTCTCATTAGGTTATCCCTCCAATCCAACTGAACTTCAATAAATTCATGTAACTAACCTTCTATTTCAGTCAAATCATGTGAGTAACAATGAGATTTTCTAGGTTATTTTAAGTTCCTTTGTAAAAGTCATAAAATTACATTACCATTGCTAAAAGATAAACTGAGACATGAAAACCTTAAGAAATTACTTCAGAATCAATTCTACTCAGGCAGTATCAATCTGAAGATGATTAGAAGCATTCATTTCTATAAAGAAGCAAAATAGGAAATGATGGGCTGTGGTGTAAAGTCTATGACTGTGATTTGTTGTTCCTAGGTTTAATTTTCTAACCTGGAAATAACTGCAAGTTTAGATTCTGGTGTGTTTACATGGAGGCAAGGTAGCATGAGCAGCACCTCAGTCTAACAATTTCTTAAATTAATTTAGCACTGTATGAAAATATGTCTGTGTTTTCTTGTTATATTAAGTTAATTTTAACAAAATAAAAATGGACAGATGTCCTGATAAATTTAAGCAGTAGGGAATATGCCCCACACTTAATGATATACCTAATAAAGAATTACTAACTAACATCTTGATGCTTTCTTTTTACTATGAAGAGAAATATTTTCATGATGAAGATGGCCAATTGGATTCATGCACTTTTATATCTACTTAACCATGGTCAGAGTTTCTCTTTCATACTTCAAGCTCCAACTGAAACGTAAACCATTGCTGGGATAATGCTTTCCCCTTATCATTATCTGCTATATCCACATTTAAGTTATTCACCAGTTATCACATTAATTACACCTATGTGTGAAATTATTCCCACAAGTACTATAGGCATTCTTAGAAACAAAGTACACATTCTCTATTTATGCATATTTCATTATCTTACAGAATGTTTTATTAAGAAAAGCAATCATAAGGATTGAGTTTTATGATAAATAACCTAATACCCACAATCCTTCCTGTATGCTTATTTACTCATGTTCATTTTCCTAATGTTATGTGTTGCAGAACAGGAAAATTGTTGTTTATCCAGGTTACTGCTACTTTTCTGCTCCCTTTTCTGTGCTTTTACTGCTATTGTTTCCCAGGTGAGCCCTAACTGAAAGCTATAATGAGATCGATAGGCACAAATGTTTAATACTATTATTTAGTTACTTACAGCACAGAATTAAATTATAAAGAAATCTAAAATGTCCAATTGATTCTATTTTTTAAGCATCATGAACCTATGATCCTTGCTATATATTTCTTCAATGACAGAAATAGCAAATATATGTATATAAAACATACATATTTTTATAATATACTACCATATTATATAATTGACTGATGTAATTGATATAATCACATATTAACAATTACATAATGTAGATATTTTATAGAAATAAAATCCTAATGCTTTGGTATAAATCATAAGATACAGTTTGTAGTACCATATTTGCATATGGAGATACATTTTTTATGCACTTATTTATATGCACATGTGCTCTCAGATGCTTAAATTAAGCTTGCTTTAAATGAAAACATAGGAAAGCTTTCATCAATAATCAGTATTTGCTCTTACTTCTTGCCAAGCATTGTCCAAAGTTCTAAGACAGGTTTCAGAATTGAAGACACAGTACAATGACACTGATATATATAAGATATTTGGGGAGACAAATTGAGAATTCATTTAGTCAAGTGAGTTAGAGGTTTCCATGACCTATAAGCAGCTTAAGTAGGAGTTGGACAATGAAATCTGGGAGAAGCATTTAAACCAAGAACTAGAAAAGAATCGATTGCTTTTAGTCTGAAAATTGTCAATTATTATTTGGTATGTGGAAGATAATAGCAGAAAATCAGCAGCCGGGGGGCACAGAAGGAATCTGAAGAGATTTGAGTCAGTCATATCTACGCAACCTGGCTGCAGAGACATCCCACGGTTTGCCCTCCTCCCAAGAAGGCACACCATCATTCCAAGCTTATACACTTGAATGAAGAATGGAATGCTTAGCCAGACCCACAGGTTCACAAAAAAAAAGATACTCTTCAAGATAAAGATCTTATGACCTAGTTCTTTCGTTAGTCAAACACAGATTACAACTGACCAAAGAAGTAATAAGCCCTAAAAGTAGGCAGCACACAACCTACCTCATTACTGAAGGATGCTAACAGATTAACAATATCTGTTTCTAAAAAACACTCTGTTACAAAACAATGATTTTTCTTGTACTCATTCCACCTTCCCCTAAATAGATACTGGAACTAGCATCAGGAGAGAAGGCACAAAGACCAGAACTCTCTTCCTGACACTGCACCCAAGGCTAGTCCTCAACTCTGACACTGAAAATTAAACCTTTATTCACTTTTCCTCATCACAGAGTGATTATTATGTTCATAAGCAAACTCACTTGAGTTGGACGGTATATGTAGGGATACAAAATTGATGACTTTTGTAAGCAGCTTGGCCCTAAAAAATCAGAGATGAAGACAATAGGATGAGAAGTTTTGTGTTTATTAGTAATGAGAATGTCTTGGAAATTTTTCTTTTTTGAGATAAAAGAAGCAGTAGAGAAACAAAGTCTAAAGAAGTTGTTTATTGATAAATTTCCCAAGGATTTAAAAAAATATATAGTAGAGGCTTGAGTAATTTGTATTGAAGGAAACAAAAAGGATAGTCTCTATTTTGCATTTGGAATGAAAAGATAAAAGTAAATGTATACAAATGAACTTATGTGTACAAAGAATGTTAAGGTACTTAACATTAGTCATTAGCTTGTTTTTCATTTTAAAAAGAGGCAAAACTGTCTGCAAAGATGGAGGACATATACATGTTTGAAAACTATTGTAATGGGACAGATAAGAGACCTAAAGAATAAAAGATTGCCAACTAGTAGTACCAAGGACTCAAACTGAAGCTGTAAACCATGAAATTACAGAAACACAAACTTTCATATTCAGGTGATTTTTTTTTTCAGGTCAATTTACGATGTGGCAGATGATTTTTAGGTTAGATACTTTGAAATAAAATGGGGGCTTCATTGGTAATTCAGTGGCTGAAATCATCATGGAGACACAAGTGGAATGGAAATATGTGAAATCGTGAAGAAATGATAGCTCTGGAGAACAAAAGGGAGATCTTGATGATGTGTAATGATAGAGCTGAAAACACAGAGGTTTATGATAAAACTGTTTTGTGTTGAAATAGACTACAAAAATGACACAGTGCTGCATCAGAATTGTGTTCATACAGTGAAGTCATAAACCCCCAGGACCTCAGAATGTGACTGTATTTGGAGATGTAGAAGAATTTTGATCTAAAACAGAATATATGGAATAGAGAATTTCATATAAGTTTCCACAGAAAGTGCAGGAGTCATGAGAGACTGATTTCTCATAAATGCTTGGTTTGCAGAAAATGGACACATCTCCTGAACACTGAACATTCATCAAGAATCTTTCCATATCCTTAAAGCAATCAATTTATTGCTTGGCCTCTGGCTGTATGTCTCCCTCCCTGCACTCCTTGCCTAAAATACTAGCTCATTTCAAGCCCTCCGCATATTCACCTGTAGCTTGCTACAGCATGCATTTCCTGAATTGCAATTATTCTGCTATTTGTAAATGAACTTAATTTCCAGTAATTCAAGCTCACCGTAGTTTAGTTCTTTATTTAAGCTGACAGGGATAATGTCTTCAAAGAGGTAACCAAAGTAAAATGAGATCATCTGAGTGGACCCTATTGTTATGTAACTACCATGCTTATAAGAAGAGGAATCTAGCTGCCACATATATCACACCATTGATCACCAGGGCTAATTTGGCTGATCTGACTGGCTAGGTAGGTGTCCCCTTCCTCCTTCACCACTCCACAGGTGTCTCTTCCGAAGCTGCACACTGGGTAGAAGAGGACAGCCTCCCCCAAAGGGAGACAGATCATTCTTTGGTGGAGAGTATACGTGTAGCTGTGCTCCCCTGCTAGGACCACCAAACAGGCTCTCAAGAAGAGGAGACTAGGGCACAGATATGCACAAAAGACCATATGAAAATAAATAGAGAAGACTGCCTAGCTAAGTGAAGAGAGAGGCTTCAACACTACCTACATCTTGATCTTGGACTTTTAGACTCCAGAACTTTAAGAAAATTAATTTCTGCAGTTTAAGCAACTTATTTTATGAAATTTTGTTAATTCAGCTGTAGAAAACTATTACAACAAGCAAAAGAAATTCCTAAATTAATAATAAAGAAGTCTAAAGCATGCTCCATCCCTCCTGCCATTACAAGCAAGATTAGAGTCTTCAAAAAAAAGCAGGTATGTTACAGCAAGATGTATCAGCTACAAATTCTAATTATTGATTAAATGTAGTAAAATATGTTTTATTGTGCTAATATTTCCATTGTCTGCATAGTGCTTGCACATAGAAAGTGTTTTGAAAAAGTAAAGTTCAACTGAAAGATATATTCCTTGGGATATAAGTGACAGTATGCTTAGTTTTAATATAAAATTCACAACTATACATACTTTATATAGAGTATATATATATATATATACACACACACACACATATGGTATAGAGTATCAACTTACTATATACATGTGTATATATACATATTTATATGTTATAAATTTTATTAACCAAGTGCTTCCGGGCAGCAAATATAGGCAATATATTTAATTTATAAGTTAAACATATAAGTTGATGTACATAGCCATAAAGGCTACATGTGTATATTTTCATTCCTTTTTAAGGGCAAAGGAAGAGTGGAAGACAGGATGATGAAGTGGTATTTCATTGGTAGCATGTTCCTAAGCATCTTAGATAATATGCCAAAATAACAAGAGGCCAGATACTATTTACAGACACACAGCATATCATGGTGGAATTGTTTCTTAGCAAGAGTGCTTGGAGACCATGTAGCTTTCTGAAGGGTCATATATAATATCTTGATCTTAAAACTTATGGTCAAAAAGTCCTTGATCATTTAGCACCACTGCTTTTTGTCTGTTTCACTGTAATCATGATGGATATCCTTAAGATGTACACCTGTCATGTTCAGGTACAAACAGCCTAAGATATGATTGATGCTTGGCATTTAATTGGATTTTTCCTCCCATACACAGGAAAACAATGATAAGGCAGAGAAATAGTCACATTAACATTCACAAGAGAGAGTTGATTTTTCAAGGAATAGGCATAAAGTAAAATATTGAAAATCGAATGCAATGTCAAGTTTATATGAGGGAATTAGAAAGCGGCTTTCTCAGTCTAAGTCTCAAGGCTTTAAAATTATACTGTAGCTATTTCAGATGGATTTCAAAAGTGAGATCTGTATAGCAGAGACATGGTTATAGATGAGTGGTAGGGCCCTGGGAGACCCTTAGGGTCCCTCAGAAGCACTCATTAATGTGTAATCCTTGCATTTATGGTAAGAGGTGCCTTGAATGAAATACTTCTTAGTATCAGACCACTGAACTAACCAAAAGCATAAAGGCAAACACATTCAGGATATTTTTCTACCTAAACTTGATAAAAACTTACATGTAAGAAGGATAAATAAAGTTATTTTGGAAATGGAAGAGGGATTTCATAGGATTATGGGATTTTAGCATTAAAAGACATATGAGAAGACATTCTACTTTTTCACATGGGTGGTGGCACTTGGGTCTTGTCTTTGTGATAGTTCATTGAACTGCAAATGTGTTTTGTATACTTTTTCTACATGTGGGCTATTATACTTCATAGTGAAGATTCTTTAAAACTGAAAACATTGTGTGTAGACTTCCCTTCCTCTTTCTTGGTCAGCAGCTTTGCTCTTGAGTACATGTACACTTTTCAGTTCTCATAAATCATGTGAGACTGTACTAACATGCCTATTATTGTTTAAAGTAAATGGTCTGTTTTCCAGGTAAAAGTGAATGCTGTTGTTTTAAGTATAGTGAAAGATAATTATGATCAAAACTGAAGCAAATAATGAAAAGGATAAATTCAGGAGAATTTTAATATAGCCCTTGTTGGACTTACTGATCAATTTAGAAGACATTAGGGCAAAATTTTCAAATATCTCCAAAATTTCAGACTTAAGAGGCTATGGGACATTTTATATTTTCAAACTGGGTTTTAAAACTATGTGGGGATGCAATTCATATTTCTAAGCCATGTCATCTGCTAAATGAGAATAGTGACTAAACACCAAAGTGAATTTTTTATCCAAAGAAGAATTATATTTGTCTGTATTTCTGCTTCAATTAAGAAAAAATATGTTCATTTAGAACTTGTAAATTCTCCAGAAATGGTTAAGGAATGTTCAAAGGAATCTGTCTTTTCATTCTCATGTATTCTAGATTAATGAGCTGATAGTAAGAGAGGTATCTGATTCAAATGTGAAACTAAGAAAGATCAGAATTGGCCAGGATTGAATAAGGAGAGAAAAAGGAGACAGTGGACAAATAATGGCACTAAGATGTATGTAAAATTCCTCCTCCTAAAATTATTGCTCTGTCTGCTGCCAAAACACCAATATCAGAAATTTGTTCCATGCCTAAAGTTTCTTTCTCTCTGACATTTTCTTTGAAAGTTCAAATTTACATGAGAATGATGAGCTACCCTATAATTTTGTGTTTTGGTTTAAAAATGAATTAGTATATCAAAATAATCATAGGAATTAAAATTAACTAAATTATTATATTTAGAAAGTGCTCAGTAATATATAAAATATATGTGCTATCTTATGATATGATATCTTATGATATGATAGGTTGAGCAGTAGTAATAACAAATTTTATAATTTTTAACTCTTTCAGTTTATTGCCAGCATTGCTAAATTACTTTATGAAGCAATTAAAGAGTAAACAGCTTCCACCCTTATGAAATCATGTGATCCACTTGGAAGTTACTGTCACCATCACTGTGTTAAATTCTATTTCATAAAAATATGCTGTAAACTTTTATCTATTGAAAAGTCACATTGGGTTGATATATAGGTAACTAAATAGACATCTAATGATTTTGTACACTCAAACTGAGATATATTGAGCAAAATATCTCTACAGGGACCTTTGATTCCTATAGAGACAGAATAAATTATATACCAATATTTTGGAGTGTAAAGCAGTGATTCAAAAACTTTGCTTCACATTAGAATTACCTGGGGAGCTTTTGAAAACTTCAATGCCAGGTAACAGGTAATACCAATTAAGTTGGCTACCTGGGGGTAGAAGCTAGACATTAATATTTTTAAGACAGCTCACTGAATCTAATGCACAGCAAAATTTGAGAACCAATGGAGTAATAGTTTTATATCTATCATATTTGTCTAGAATGCTTAGAAAATTTTCATTAAAAGTTTTGTCTAGAAAGGGAATGATAATAATGCCTTGATCTCTTTCTCCCACCATCCATAACAAGAACTCTCCTTGGCCTATTTCCTTGAAAAACCAACATTATCTGGATGTTAGGAAGAGAAGAAGAAGAAAGAAGTGAAGAAGATAAAGATGTTTCAAAGCATTGGTAGTCATTAGGGTCTTAGTGTATTACAACTCTTTCTTATTATTTTATCTGCAGACCATACACTTTGTGTTCAAAAGCCTGGGTAGTGGTAACACCTCCCATGGCTTTTTGACCCAGGTAACCAGATTACTGTGAAGAGGCTCTTGGGAACTAATGGTTAGCTGTAAACTCAGCCTGAACTATGAGCAGTGGAGAAACAAAATTAATAGTAAATACAAAGACTCATTCATTCCCTTTTGGTACATCTCAAGGGTCTAACTTCCTCTCCAGTCAGTTGTTTTCTCAGGGGCATGAGCCACACTTTAGTTTTCAGTTGTCTTCATTAGGCATGGAATTCTTTATTTTATTCTTGTGCAAAGCTGACAGAGGCTTCCCAGAAGATGCACGGTGAGATTATAGCTTCATTTCTGAAATCCCTTAGTTAAGTAGGATTAACTCCTGTCATGATAGCATGTATAAACGAGGTATTTAACAAGAATATGCATAAATTTCTCACCTAGCTTCACTCATTTCTGAACTTTAAAATGAAATTTTGCCAATAGGATCCAGTGTTACCCTTTTGATCTATCCTAGGTTGTCCTTGAGATCCTAGCACTTAAAGATTCCTAATACTTTAAGAGGCAGGCTTAGGTTGAAAAGTATATGAGTAAACATTAAGTATCCACTAAAGCAAAGAGAAAGAACATTCTGTGCTTTAAAGCATAAAAAATTATTTATTTCCTGCTTCTTAACTACCTTTCCCTTGATACAAGAGAATAATTCTAGGAAAATGCAATTACCCATAGTTATCACATATATTCAATTTAGTAATTGTTTACTTAAAAATGTTCTTAGGGCACATTGTTTTTTAAAAGTTTTTACAATGTAAAATTTGCAGGAATATGTTATCAAAGAGGTAATTTCTGGACTTTGCTATACATTTATAGATCCATATTATATACTAAACCATGCATTCATCCCAAATTTTATAATCTGAAACTTTTTTCCACTCAGGCTACCCCATTCACACTATACACAGGAAGTCAGAGTCCCAATGTCGCAATTTCTCCAATTTAAAAAAATCCATATTTTTGATACTGTAAAAACATTATAGTTATCATTGCAAAGTAGTAGGTTTTATTTCTGCTGCTTATTGAAAGGACTATCGTGTGATAACTAAAAACTGCACAGGATGATTAATAAAAACTGCTCCTTGGACATGGCTGATAAACACATATTACTGCAAACTATAGTGATCAATATTCACAAACCTGACTTATAGAAAGCTCTATTCTAATCATGTTTTTAAACTTAATTCCAGCAGACCTGAACAGACAACTTACCAAAAAAAAAAATATCCAAAAGACCAATATATATGAAAAAAGTTCATTATCACTTTTAAAAGAAGGGTACAGATCAAAATCACACTGAAGTGTAATTTCACATACATGAGAATGACCATATCAAAAAGACAGCTAATAAAAACCAGTGCTAAAGAAGATGAGGAGAAAGACCATATGATACCCTTACTGTGAATGTAAATTGGGGCAACTAATTATGAAAACCATGAATTTACCTTAAAAACCTAAAAATACTATATGGTCTAGCAATACCATTCTTAGACATTTATCTAAAGGATAAAACAGTCAAGTCAAAGAATGATATACTCTACAATATTTATTGCAAAACTACTTACAGTAGCAAAGAGAAGCTAGCTAAATGCTCACTGAAGGAAGACTGGATTAAGATATATCCATCTCTGGAACACTTTTCATATGAAAAGAAGAAATTCTGCCATTTACAGCAAAATGAAAAGAGTTTGGGGGAATTTTTTGTAGCAAAGCATGTCAGACTGATAAAGACAAATATTGAACATTCATATAGTGGATGATTTAACAAAGTAAAGCACTTTTTTAAAAAAAAACTAGTGGGATTAATAAATGAGGTTTCTGAGGTTGGGGGAGCAATTAAGGGTCAAAGAGAATGCAAAGAATGGAGGTGGGGAAAGAATAAATAAAAAGAAAAAGAAATTCAATGACACATTGATAGCTCAAGTCAACCTTAGCATCTCAGATCAAAGGGAAAATATTTCCTAGTACTATTATTTTAAACATCAGATTGAAGACCTGTCTTCTATACTCGTTGATGAATCAGGTAAGAAAAAAGAAAACAAACTCTCACATCTAACAACTCACCTAACACTACAAAACTAAATCTTGGTGTTAGGAGAAAGCCTTCACATCTACACAGTGATATTATTTTCTTGAAATTAAATTCATAGGACATTGATATCAAACAAGGCAGCTCTGCAACTGTAATACAGAAAAAAAAGACCATTTTGTGATCTTATCAGATCACAGACAAAACAAAACTACAGGACATAGTACAAGAAAACATACTCCTCTTCTAGTTAATATGAATAACAACTGCTTTTTGTCAATTGTCTAGTTGGCCTCACATTTATCTTTTGAAATAAGATTAACAAGTACAATTAAACAATACTATTAAAGAAGTACAATTGAGTGTGCTCCCTGACTGCACTCAATGTAGAACAAATTTCACTTTCCTGAACATTCTTCAAAAATCAGTGACCACAGCATTAATCCTATAGATAATCCTTATTATAACCTTCTGCTATAAAGTCTCATGTTTCTCCACAGGGAATGTCTCTCTCAATGCAACAAGTCCATTAGTTAAACTTTAACTATAAATATAGTTCTGGAGGTCTTTGTCAGAAATGACTTTGCCAGAAAGATGACTCAGCTGAACACTCCCGTGCCTAAGATGTAGTAGGCATTTTATAAGGAGTTTTTTGGTTTTGGTTTTGGTTTTTTGTTTGTTTGTTTGTTTGTTTGTTTGTTTGTTTGTTTTGGGTGAATAAATTAACCCCAGATACAAGCTGGTTCCAAAGATCCTGATTGTGTTTAATGGCTGACACCAGGTCATTTCACATTTAATCTGTATTAATCTGTACAATAATCAAGGATGCACAAATGCCTCCTGAGCATACAATGACAGATTTAGGCAAACCTAAGGCACACATTTAGAATCAGACTTGTGGGCATTTGGTCAGCGAGTGGTAATGAAGACCAGTAAGTCAAAGACTGATAGAATTTTAAAGGCACACATTTGTGAAGAACAGATTCTTCAAGAAGCCACCACATGTCAAAAAAACCATCTTTATCTTGCGTGCTATCATGTATCAAGCAGACTGTGTAGGTGGGCATTCCAGGTTGTCACCATACCCTTCAAAGTCCAGATAATTACCATCTCTGTGTTATTTTTTTTCGTCTACAGTGGTATACAACAAAGAGGAAACTGACATGGTGACTGGGAACCTGATGGTCTTTGCTCCATAATCACTCAAAACTGGCAATTGATGGAAAATAACAATGTAAATGAGCTATAGAATACAGCATTTTGCAATAATTGAAGGAAACACTCATATGCTATATAATGAGGCTGTGTAGCACTGTTGGAATATGTAACAGAACTAGTCATTCTACTTTAAGCTCATCTTCAAGAGCCCATTGTAATCTTCTTCCTTCTGGGTCTTCAGTGTAAGTTATAGTAGTATTGACATTAAAACACAATTTCTACTGAATCTGATTCTATGAGGTGTGTTATTGATGGCATTATATTAAAAAGAAAGTATTCAATTATGAGCACATATGAAGAATAATGCTATTTTTGAAGTATGTCATGATGTCAGCATTTTAATGAAAGCCCACAGGTACATTTGGAATAATATTTTCTTGGAAGTATTTATCTATGGAATAAAGATATAATGCCTAATTTATACTTTAATATTAGATGTCATAGCTTTCACATAAATTCTTTAGAAATCCTAATTTGAAACAATGGCAATATTATACTAGAAATAAATGCTTTTTATTAAAAAATACTAAATACTAAAGGAAAGTACTGCAAAGAACAAATCAAAATCATTTATAAATCCAATAATCATATATCTGTGATTAAGTTGGAAGCAAACTGTTACTCAATTTCCTTTACTTATATATATAATTATTATTTAAATGTCTACTATATATTATATTATTTTCTAAAATAGTATCTGCCATAAGTGCCACTTATTACCTAACTTTTTACTAAATAATATCCCATAAATGTCTAATAAGATATTTTTACGCCAGTATTTTAATATGTGCTTCCCCTCATAATAGGAAATTTTTGCTTACAATTTTTAATATTCTTTAATTGATGAACTTTCAGAATGCAAGTTCCATAAATCAAAATCTTACCTTCCTTTAGAAACTATCCAAAAAGAACAAATAGAATTTTAAATGCAGACATTATGCCCTGAAAGCAGGATAACCTGTTTTTAAACTACTTGTAGAGGTAGCCAAAAGCAGCTGAAGTTAAGGAAATGGGAGTGGAAGAGACTTTTAGGAAAAATTTGGAGTGAAATTTCCATAATGGAAGAATTGTAAGGATATAAAAAGAAATTTGATAGCCATCAAAATACATTTGTAGAAACAAGAAGTTCAGACTGTAGCTAATGTTCAAAAAGTAGCCTTTGATATATGAAAGTGCAAGAAATGGGTTAAAATTGGCTAGTGAAATTCTCTTTGATTGTTTGGCCTAGTCAACTATCACAAGCAGGCTATCAAAAAAAAAAAATGACAAAAGAAAGAAAAAGTTACAGTTAGATGAAACTGACTGCTCTCTGACAACAGAGAGAAAAAAATATTTAAATTATGAACACCAGTAATACTGGAACACTATCTTGAGCCCGATCTAGCCCTTACAAAAAAATTCTTGAAAAGAAAAACTGATATAGAAAAAAATTCAATACTGTAACAGTATTAAAAATATATAACATAGACATCAACTTCCGATCTAGACAAGGATCCCAGAGAGACAGGAAACAAATGAGGTAAGCCCTGTATGTAATGCCTAGTTTAATGTGCTGAGGGAGGTTTCGGGCCACAGCACAGAAAGAAGAAACCCAGAAGGCCACTAGCATATTCTATGTTAAGAAGACTAAAGAGCTATGTTTCAGGGATACCAAGGCAACTAGAGTCCATGAGATAGAATACCAGAGAGGAGACACATGCTCAGAGAAAGAACTCTAGAGATCTGCAGAGAACCCCCTGGAGTATTCAGCTGAGTACAATCCATGCACATGTGTAAGGATACTGCCAACATTGATGAAAGAGTCAACTAGAAGGATTAGAGGCAGTTTTGCTGAGGGTTTACAATATCTAGGAAAGACCTGTTCAAAGGTTCAAAGAACCAGCTAGAATGAAATTCTCAACATTCACACAGCATTGTGTACAGAGTAGAAGATAGTGATTAAGCCAGCAACAAATACTATTCTGCCATCTGAAAAAGACTCCCACTACCAAATCTTAAATGCATGACTGCGAAGATGAAATTCAGTGTTTAAAACCAATGTAAAAAGTTACCAGACATGAAAAGAAAAAGAACATGACCTATAATAATTAAAACAAAAAAATGAAAACAAAGCAGAATAGACATGTATTCAAATCAGCAGGTGAGAAAATTAGAAAATCATTGTAACTGTGGTCTGTCTATATGTTCAAAGTAGAAACACATAAAATATCGAGAATAACCAAATCAAAAAGAACACAAGAGAATATGGTGATGGTTCACAGATGGTATGGTGGTAGGAGACTACAACAATGTAAGAAAAAATTAATAAAATGAGGAGAAGAAACAAACAAAAATTTAAAGTATCATGTCTAAGTGAAAAATATAAAAATGGGAATGTGAGTGCTGCTATCTTTTTTTTTTTTTTCAATTTTCCAGAATGTCATAAACATGGAATCAAACAGTATGTAGTCTTTTAGGTCTGGCTTTTTTCATTTAGCATAATATAATCAAGATTCAATAAGTTACATGTATCATGTATTCCTTTTATTCCTGAGTTAACATCATTGCACAGATATACCTAAGTTTTGTATATACATTCATCAGTTGAAAGGCATTAAGGTTGTTTCCAGTTTGTGCAACTATGAGTGAAGCTTCTGTAAATGTTTATACAAAGCTATGGTGTAGACCTCTATTCAGACCTTCATTTGTGCTAGGGAAATGTGAATGGAATTGCTGCATCATATAGTAAATGTATGTTTAACTTAATAAATAACTGCCAAATTGCCTTACAAAGGAGCTGTACTATTTTATATTCACAATGTTAATGACAGTGCTTACTGTTCTACATATTAAAGAGAATTTTTTTTGTTTCAGTTGTTCTAGTGGGTATGGAATAGTTTCTCCTTGTGGTTTAAATCTGCATTTCCCTATGATCTTGAAAATATTAAATATGCTGGAATTATATGATGTTGAATAAAGATATTGAAATATGAATGGTTTACTTGCCATCCATATTTCTTTGGTCAAATATTCATTAAAATACTTTAGTCTTTTTAATGGATTCTTTTTATTACTTTGGTATGCGATAGTTCATTATAATATTTATTAAAAGTTTTTCATCAGATATATGTTTCACAAGTATTTTTTCAAGTCTGTTTCTTTTTAATTTTTAATATCTCTCATCACAGTAGAAAGGTGGGTTTTTAATTCTTATGAAATCCAATTTATCAATATTTCCTTTTGCAGTTTTATATTATTTTACTCAACTTTAAAAAAATTTTGTCTCATACAATGCTACAAAGGCTTTGGCCTACATTTCCCTCTGGAAAATGTGTAACTCTAACCCTTAGATAAGATTTGCTAACAATCTATCGATCACTTTATTGTATAAAGCTAAGTACTTAACATTACTCATTACTCTATATATGAATATCCAATGATTCTAATCAGAACTTCATTGAACCTATATTTTTCTCAAAATTGACATTTTAACAAATTTTCCAGTCCATGAACATGGTTTTTATCTTTTCATTCATATGTCTCCTTTGACTTATATAGTTGAAAGTATCATTTATTGGTTTTCAGAATACAATTATTTCACGCATACTGTGAAATATTTTATTTACAAATAATGTTTTAGTTGTATACTTAAATTTGAATTTAAATATGTTCACTCCAAGTATATAGACCGAGAATTGATTTTTATATTAACTGTGGATGTTACCTTGATATATTCATTTATTAGTTTTAATAGTTTTTAAACATTTTTGATACTTTCTAAACAGTTACTAGCATCATCTACAAATAAAAATGATTTAATTTTTCCCCATATGTGTGCCTGTATTGTGTTCTTCTGCTTTGGTGCACTAAGATCTATATTATACTGTTGAAAAGAAGTTGTGATAGTGGGTATCTTGACCTTCATCTTGACCAACAGTTTGAAAATAATCAGTCTTTTATTATGAATATGATACTGGAAGTCTTTTTTTTTTTTGCAGATTTTCTTTATTAGTATGAATAAATTTCCATTAACTCCTACTAAACTAGGGGTTTTCTTTTGTAAATATGAGTGACTGGAATTTTTTTAATTACTTGTTTGTGCACCTATTGAGATAACTTCATGGTCTTTAATCTACTGATATGGGACACCAGCTTTATGCTCTTGCAGTAAACCCTACTTGATCAAGAAGTATTAGCATTTTAATATTGTCATTTTTAACAATTTAAAATCCACTTATGAGGTATATTGGAATCCAGTTTCCTTTAATGTTTTTGTCTGATTTTGAAATTAGGATAATGCTGGGCTCGTAAAATTAGTAGGTAAGCCATCTGTCTTCCTCAACATCTAGAAGTATGTAGATAATAGTTCTTCCTTACTATCAGGTAGAATTTTCCACTGAAACCAATGGAACCTGTACTCATCTTTGCTGGAAGCATGACAGTTAATTCATTTCCTTTAATAGTCATAAGACTGTGTCAGGTAATACCCTAAGATGATCCTCCAAATTTCCTTTCTTGGTATAAAGGTATTATATAATCCCCTTAAGTATGAGTGGAACTCATGCATTATGAAATACTATGAGTAGTTATGCTAAACTGCATGACAAAAGGGAGTTTATCCTGAGTGGACCTAATTTTATTTGATATGCTCTCTTAAATCAGAATGTTTATTCTAGCAGGTCATAAAAGAGGAAAGAAAGGGGACAAGTTTGAACCAAACAAACATTCTTATTATAAACTATGGGAGATGTGTCAATATCTAGATGCTGAGAGAGCAGTAGTCAGTCAAAAACTAGTAGGCATAAAGACATCAAGTCACACAACTATAAAAAAAATTATAGGACTACTTTTGTCAGAAAGTTAGGATCTCATAAAGCATAATGTTCAAAATAATACACAACTGATAAAATATAGTCACCCAAAAATAGTCAGAGGAAATCTTTACAAATGAAAGATTTGACACTGGGCACTGTGATATGAGGCTAGAGGTTGATAATGTCATAAAGGTAGACAGAGGTCAAAAAATAAAGCTTAAAGAAAAAAGTTTGTATTTTGTTCAGATTTCACTGAGTAGGCTTTGAAAGTTTTTTGGAAGGGAAATGATATAATCCAATTTATACATGAGAAATATCAGTTAAGCTATTATATACCTTACAACCTTTGTAGGGAAGCAATGATTGAAACAAGGAGATTAGGAGGGCATTTAAATTGTTTCACTAGGAAATGATGGAGGTTTGCAATTAGGATATTTCTGATGGCAATAATGACTGTTTGCATACACAACACATCTAAATTATATTTAAGATATCTCAAATTAAAACCTTAAGACATTCACAAAAAGGATTTGTGATTTGGGGGGGAAAGGATAAATCAAGGATGCTTGTGGGGACAACTAAGCTGACAATAGTGCTATTCCAAGGTTGGAAAACCATCAAGGGAAGAGGTGGGGTATGAGTGAGATCTGTAGGTTTAGGCTGAACATGTTGAGTTTGAATCACCTATGATATATGAAAGTAGGCTCTGTTGATTAACCAGCTAGATTTAAGCATCCAGAGTTTAGAGAAGGGCTGGTGATAGAAGTTTGATGACCATCAACCAGTAGGTTAAACCATTAAAATAGATGATCGCTGAGAGATCATGACAGTGAAAAAGAGAAAAGAACAGGTTAAATACGTGCTTTAATATTTTAAATTGTAGAGCAAAAGTAAAAAAGAAGACCAGAGAAATGACCATTGAAATAAGGCAAAAATTAAGTTAATGTGGTGCTACAGAAGCCTAGAAATGTAAATATTAGGGAGGAGGAGAAAGAAAATCAAGTGTCTCCATATGGAAGGAAGGGCAGCTTAAACCAAATGATGCTGTGAAGTCAGACAAAATGATAGTCTCTCTTGGAAAGTGAAGATTCAAGCAAATATAATCCAGAGATACTTTTATTCATTAATCATTAATTCATTTCATTCATTAATTCACTAACACAGCTCAAGTTTATAGATATTGGATAAAAATGTTGGTAGCTAAAAATTAGCAATGTTGATTAAGTCATTTGAATCTAGGATCCATGCTACATTTGAAATTTAAATATTTGGGATTAGATTTTAGTTATCTGTAGGAAAGGGTTTTGTGTGTTGTGTGTGTACACAATATCAGCTTTTGTGTACATACAAAGAGGAATCTACAACCCCTACTTGTTTCAACTTAACTTGACTAAAGTCAGAAAGCAGTTGGTCTCACAAGAGTGAAGACCACATATAGTCAATTTTAGCCCACAAAGTAGATATCTCCATGTGTGTGCAGTTATTTCAGTGTATATGCTCATTAGCATGGGTGGAAGGTGAGGAGGCAGGTGGGCGCTTGATGGTGATGAGGGACAATAGAAAGGCAAGAACCTGAGCATTTCTGGTTTGTGTTTTAAGTTATCAACTTCGGTTATTGGTTGTTATTTATGTTCCATGCTGTTATAAATTTTCAGGATAACAAGTCATCTTCTGGTCAGCAAGACCCAAATCCTTCCTGAAAATATAGTAAATATTAATCTCTATCTCCTTTTATTATCTTCAGAGCATTTCCTTTCATTTCCACAAAGGCTGACAACAATATTAAGCTTGGTCAATATGAAACTCTGAGGTGTAAGGTAAAGACACACTCATTTAGAAAAATAAATCAGCTACTGTTTCCAACTATGAAAACTAGAAAATTATCTCTGTACAGATGAATTCAGTGAATAAGAAGGAAACATTGAGAAGTTAACGTTAGTGAAGAAGAGATAAGATCAATGAACTGAACACCTAATAAAGGTTAAGGAACTGTTCCAGTGAGAATATTGAATAAAAAATAAAAGGATAAGAAGTGATAAGAGGAAAATGCTTGAAATCAAGATTATAAAGACAGAAAAATTATTAGTGAGAAAAATAAGAATAAGTAGTTGAAAAGACAGAGGGAAAAAAATAGAAAAGGATGTAAGGAAATGAGAGACCTTGGTTGTTCTTTTCTAAGTGGACGTTGTAGTCCTTACAAAGATGACAGGAGACATCATGGAGTTAGTGAGGATGTGATATAAGTTCAGTGCAGACAGCATGTGAAGGAGGTAAAAATGTCTCTGGAATCTGAAGTTTCAGGACTGTCAGGATTAGAAGGGCCTAAATTAAGAGAGTAGAGGAAAGGGTAGAGGTGAATCTTGAGACCAATTCTAGGGTAGAATCAATAGACGTTCAGGACTAACAGAATGCAAGGAAAGAGAAGTTGGATGACAAAATTTGTGTTTGGGAAAATTAAACTGTTGGTCAGGCCAATAGTCAAATTTGATAAAACACAAACCATGAATGCTCAGGTTCTTGCCTTTCTATCATCCCTTATCACCATCAAGCCCCCACCCACACATGCTAACGAGCATATGCACGGAACACCATCTTCCACACATGCTAATGAGCATATACACGGAACACCAGCACGCATATGGAGTTTAGGGAATTAACCCAGCACACAATCAGGTAACTTGGACTTTAATTGGGTTTATTCAAACATTTGTAAGTATGACTGCTTGACCTAAGATACTAACCTATCACCCAAGAGAATGTATCTCTCTAGAAAGGAAGTGGGGTTGGGGAAGAAGGGAAGAATAGAGAGATGAAGAGGTGGTGGCCGGAGGGAGTTTCTAACAACAAAATTACAAAGGCGACAAGAGAGGAAAAAAAGATTCATTTCAGAGCACAGAAAACGAGGGTGAGATCAGAACTTGAAGCAGATGGTTTAATGCTAACAGATGGCATAGAGAACAGAGAACTTCTTAAGTCCCATTTTTCTTTTGTCCTCTCTATCAAAGAATGCTTAAAGCTGAAAAAGGAAGAATAAGACAATGAAATGATTAAAGTCCTATAACTGGGATTCGATGAACTGATGATTGAAAGTTTTGGTTGTGAGTCCTTAGTAACCAAAAAATGAAATCTACTATAATGCAGTAGAAGTTGTTAATCTAAATCATGTCTTGAAAAAAGAAACTGAATGCATGTTCCAAAATAATTGGTGAAGTCTACTAATAAAAACTAAAAATCACTAAGAATAGCGTGAATGTCAACAAAAATGCTCAATCATGATTGAAGTCTACATACTAATAAGGAGACTAAATTACTTTGATTTTTTTTTTCAAGACAAGAATACAGAATAGTTAATGCAGATGGTTAATAGCTCAAAAATGTGTGAGTCGTTGATGAAAAGAAGTTGATTTGCACTTAAGAACTTCTTGGTCATGCTACCTGCCTAGACTTTCACTGAAGATGGGGTCACGGGTAATATAAATAAACTTTGGCTTTTTCAGTTTGTGATGTCCTTCTGTCATGCTTTTTTTCCCAGAAACCACCATAATGAAATTGCAATCCTATCAATGTTGCCATTTTTTGTAAACCCAATTTGTTGCTACTGTAGTAGATCAAATGTATCCAGAAGGATCATACAGATTTTCTAAGAACTCTGACATGAAATTTAAAGCTTTGTACAGCGCAATCTATTCATTAAAGAAGTCTCTAAAAGTTTTGGTCCCAGACCCAGATCAATTCCATCTTTATGATATATCAAAAACTTAAGAGACATTTTTCCAGAATTGTTTTCTATAGCATTTGAATAATTAAGAGACAGAACATTGGCAGATTCATTACCAAACTACTGCTGCTTATATCACCGATTAGCTCCAAAAATGCTTATTTTTAAGTCTTCTACCAAGTGACTATTCTACTTCTCAAATTCTTTCCTTTCTTGGCTTGCTATGTGCCTCATTCTTAACTTCCTACTTTTTCTTTTTTCTTTATCATAATCTTTGCAAGTGCTTTGTCCTCCATCCACTTTATGAAATGTTGGGATTCCCCCTTGTTTATATCATTGGTTCCATTTCTCTTCATCATATTTGACCAGTGCTAATTGAACCTGTCAATAGCTTCTGATCTAGCAAGTTAAGACTCTACTTCTTATCTCTAAAGAGCTCCTTCTGTGCTAAATTAGATGTTTCCAAGTATACCTGTTACTAATGAGCATCCCAAAAGCATCCCAAATGGGTCCTCTGGAATGTGCTGAGAAATTTCCTCCCCACCTTTACATATAGTATCATGATCAAACATTCTTCTACTAGAAATTCTGGTGACATGTGACTCCTTTTATTTCTCCACAATTATTGCACTTTTCACCTAATAAATGTCTGTGTTCTTGCCTCTCTGTGTCCATTATAGCTAATTCATTTAAACCTTCTCCCATTTATAAATTTATGTCAAGCCTTTTACCTGGTCCCTTTGCACCAGTCCATCCCAGCTCTAGCCCATATTCCACATTAGCATCAGTATTCTCTTGCTGAAATAATTTCATATTACTGTCTCAGTCAAACAACTGGAGGCCATGACTGTGTTACTTACATATATCACAGCCTCAAATAATGTTCAATGTCATGTCACTGTAAACTGAAAAGAAAGCAAAATCCAGGTCAACGTTGAAAAAATATGGTGCTGGCTTTGTCAGCACATATACTGAAAAACCTTTATTTGAATTCATGCTTTCATCATAAATTGTTGTACTTAATGTTGCAGTTTTCAAAAATTTGTCAATAGTGTTAAGTGACGACTTACTGTATTGTTTTCCCAATACCCAAACAATACCTATCACACATCAATCCCTCCCTCAGCTGGTATTAGGAAACTGAATGAGTCTATGGGGTCTCTATTGCTCACCATTGTCTTGACAGATCAAAGACCTTCATGAGGTCATTGATTCAAGTACAATGTTCCCATGCAGGGGCGGGATAGATTAGTAGTTTAGATCCAGCTTTAGCTCTATCCAGTGACTGAAATATGTTAAGTAAAATATAGCTGTGTAATTAATATTACTGAGCTATTTTCTTCAGTGTTTCTGTCTATTGAATTCATATTTATTCTCAAATTCCCCTAGGAAATATACCTTTTTACACTGGTGTAGCACTTTAAAAACAACTTATCTCTTTTCCTTAAATCACTGCAGAGGTCATGTTGTATTCATCTTTGTGTCCCTATCACTTCATGTAATCGCCAGCACATAGCAATTGTACAAGAGATATTTGTTGTCACATAAAAGAAATAGCAAAGAAGTCAGGGTACTCAGAGTTCACAAAGGAAGGGGTTAATATGAATCAATTCTATAAATGTATTTGGAGGAATGAGGATATAAAGGAACCATCAGATTGGGTGATGAGGAAGTCACTGAGTCATTGTGGCTAAATGTGGTACATTACTATTCTGGTTTACAAGTATTTTTCACAAAACTGACACTAAATGAAACTAAAGGAAAAAATTAAAAACAAGAGATAAAATGCAGAGATATGCAAGGATAAATGTAACATTAGAGTGGCAGCAAAGAAATCAAGAACCTGGAAAACAGACCACTGAATAGTAACCATGAGCAGGACAGAGAAAGCCAAAATGTAAACCAACCATGGTAAAAGACAGGGAACAAGTATATTCATGACACCAAATCTCAAAAAAGCTGAGGAACCACATTATTCCTAAAAATGAATGATGCAGCTAGTGCTGGAGATGCAAAGAACAACTGAACATCAGTATAAGAAGTATTTCGTTTCCACATTCCTGCCCTTCATTCTGCATGGGAAGGTACTGTCCCTGCTCCATATAATAGGAGCCTGAAGGGTCTCTCTAAAGGGTATGAAAGTCAGAGGAACTGCAAACAGAACAACAATCAGTTTTGCTGAAGATGAGAGGACCAAACTGAAAATAGGAGAGTGAGATGAAAGTCTATGCAGTGAATGATAAAACTCTGTCACCTTTTCTTTGCTTAGCTTCAAGAAGCACTGAGATTAACATTACATTTTCTCTTGACCAGAAATTGGAGATTCCCCCTCAGAGGAAAATTAACCAAGACCAGCCTAAAAAGATAAAAAGCAAAATGACCTGGAATCCTCCAAAGAAGCCAGTCAGTACACCTCACATTCAAACACTAAAAATTATCACATAAATGACATAGCAGCCTAGTAATGATAGAGACGCTGTATGTTGATGCCAGAGTATGGGAGAGTCAGAAATGATCATTTTCTAGAGCAAGAGCCTAATATCTGAAGCCAAATAAAGTGCAGTGTAATAGAAATCTGAGCATTATGGTTCTACATAGAAACAGAACTAGTAGGATAGATGATAGGTAAATAACAGACAGACAGATAATAAGGAATTGCTTCATGCAATTATGAAAAAGGAGAGTTATCACTCTCTGCCATCTAAATCTAGAAATTCAGGAAAGAGTGGAGGGGGTATGAGAGTATTTCAAGAAACAATTATTAAATAATTATTTTAAAATAATTAAGTAAATAAACTAACAATAGCTATAGTAGTAACAGCAAATATCTTTTGAATAGAAACTGCTAAATTTTTGTGCATCACCTTGATCCCCCAGAATAACGCTGGCAAATGTGTTTCATTATCCTTACTCTATAGTTCAGGCTAGAGAAGAGGTTAGCTGTAAAAATGAACAGAACTGGTCATAGATTGATAGGTACACTGAAAAATTATTTCATTCTCTCTGGTGTTTTATTTACTTTACATCAGTCTACAAAATATAAAAACAAAGTTAGAGGGGAAATTGATGATCTGCAGGGTACAGGGGGTTTTGGTTGAAACAGGTTTCATGAAAGAGTGTAACAGGTTCAGTTAGCTGCCTGGTTCATGAAGCCCCCTTTTTAGCATATTAGTCAGCTAGACTCAAGACAAATTGCAATTCAACAAAAGCTCATTTCTTGTTTTTGCCAATATCTCCCATATGGGTTGCAAAGAAAAGCAGGCTGATTCAGGCTGCACCCCCTTGTAAATCACCAGCTGATTGATACACAGTCTCTGAATGAACCCATCAGGTAAGAAAAGATTGTTTAAACGTTGCAGAAGTTCAGATGGACATTTAATTTCCTCACTTAGAAGGTTTTGTTCACATTTTGTTAGCCACAACTAGTCACATCACCTCCCTCAATAGAAAGGAGTCAAAGGAGTAAAGGCTCTGTTGCATCAAAAAGGGCAGAAGAATTAAACATGGTAAAGCACTGGTAAAATTTGCCTCTTTTATAAACAGAATTACATTTCTAAAAATTCTGTTTAGGAATGTTCTGAGTCTTAATATTTGGCTTTCCAGACTCTCAAGCATCTAGAACTTGCCATGTGACATGAATCTGGCAAACTGGATGTCAGTGGAAGTCTCCTCCATGAAAACTTGATAAAGTAGACAGACTCATTATGTCTCTCTGTACTCCACAATATGAGGACATAGCCATCATGAGGGCAATAAAGAGAATTAAAACTCCTGAAGACTTTAAATAACAAAAAATGTCCCTGAGTTTACTACCTCTGGTCTACATTACAGACTTATTGCTATAGAAAGATAAAAACAGATGGATATATAAATACACATATAATATAAATACATAAATAGCTGATGTGGGAGGGAGACATCAAGAAGGAAAGAAAGAGGGAGCAAGAAAGGGTTATCATGGATGCATGGATGGATGGATGGATGGATGGATGGATGGATGGATGGATGGATGGATGGATGGATGGATGGATGGATGGATGGATGGATGGATGGATGGATGGATGGGTGAGTGGGTGGGTGGATGGATACGAATTCTGTCTGTCTGTTTTCCTTCAGCCATTATACCCAGGCTTTTGTTACATGTTGTCAAACTCAATCTTAAATAATGTACAAACACTCTTCTAGACTCAAGAGAGTAAGAGAACAAAAAGATCCTCATTGTTTCTTTTTAAAAATTTATTATTATTATTTTTATGTCACATCAATTTAATCTCCATTTAATTTCCCAGGGTCACCCCCCACCTCCCATCCCTGACCATTCCACCTGGTCCCCACCCTCCCATTGTGTATTTTCATTTGGTTGTCCACATAGTAGTGAAACCATTTGGATTCTGTCTTTTTCGTTCTGACTTGTTTCTGCTAGTATGATTTCTTCTAGGTACATCCAAGTTTCAATAAATTCATCATTTTTGTCATTTTTAAGTGATGAGTAATACTCCATTGTGTATATATACCACATCTTCTTCAACCATTCTTCTGTTTTGGGACATTTGGGTTGCTTCCATGTCCTTGCAATTATAAACAGTGCTGCAATGAACATCCGAGCACAGGTGTCCTTTTGTACCCACATTGAGGTCTCCTTTGGGTAGATTCCCAGAAGAGCGATTGCTGGGTCAAATGGTAATTCCATTTTCATTAGTTTGAGCATTTTCCACACTGCTTTCCATAGTGGCTGGACCAGTTTACATTCCCACCAGCAGTGTAGCAGTGTTCCTTTCTCTACACATCCTCATCAGCACTTATTGTTGCCTGTTTTTGTTTTGTTTTGTTTTGATGTGGGCCATTCTTACTGGTGTAATGTGGTATCTCATTGTGGCTTTGATTTGCATTTCTCTGATTGCCAGTGACGTTGAGCAGTTTTTCATGTGCCTATTGGCCATTTCTATTTCCTCTTTGGAGAAGTGTCTTTTTAGTTCTTCTCCCCATTTTTTGATTGGGTTTCTTGTTTTGTTTTTGTTTAGTTGTGTAAGTTCCTTATGGATCTGCGTTATTAAACCCTTATCACTCTTGTGGAGGGCAAAAATTTTTTCCCATTTGGTTGGGCTTCTTTTAGTTTTTTCTGTTGTCTTTTTTGCTGTACAGAAGCTTTTTAGTTAGATATAGTCCCATCTGTTTATATTTTCCTTCAGTTTTTTGCCATCTGTAGATGTTTCCAAAAAGGGATTTCTGAATTGTACTTCATGGAGGGTTTTCCCCAGGTTTTCCTCTATGTATGTTATGGTTTCAGGTCTTACATCTAAGTCCTTTATCCATTTTGAGTTGGTTTTTGTACATGGTGTGAGGATGTTGTCTTGGTCCATTTTTTTTTTTTTTTGCAGGTCTTAGTCCAATTTTTCCAACATAATTATTGAATAGGCTATCTTTGCTCCAATGTAAGATTTTCCCCCCCTTTGTCAAAGATAAGTTGACTATATATGTGTGGTTTTATTTCCAGGCTCTCAATTCTGTTCCATTGGTCTCATTGCCTGTTGTTGTACCAGTACCATGTTGTTTTAATTATTATGGCTTTGTAGTATAACTTGAAGTCCAGAATAGTTAAGCCTCCATTCTCTCTTTTTTTGGCCAGGAGGTTTTTTGATATTTGAGGTCTTTTGTTTTTCCATATGAATTTCTGTAATTTTTGTTCTATCTCTTTAAAGAATGTCATTGGAATTTTTATAGGCATTGCATTGAATCTGTAGATTGCTTTTGGTAGAATGGCCATCTTGATGATGTTAATTCTTCCAATCCATGAGCAAGGAATGTTTTTCCATTTCCTTATGTCTTCTTCTATCTCTTTTAGCAGTGTTTTAAAATTTTCTTTGTATATTACTTTCACATGCTTTGTTAGGTTTATACCCAGGTATTTGTTTTTGGTGCTATGGTAAATGAGATAGCTTTTTAAATTTCTTCTTCTTCTGCTTGACTTTTGCATATAGAAAGGCTACTGACTTCTGTGTGTTTATTTTGTAATCAGCTACCCCACTGAACTGGTCTATTGTTTTGAGAAGTTTTTCTGTAGATTTTTTTGGGTTCTCTACATAAAGAATCACATCATCTGCATATAATGATAGCTTCAGTCCCTCTTTTCCTATTTGTATCCCTTTTCTATCTTTCTCTTGCCTTATTGTCCTGGCTAGAACTTCCAGTACAATGTTAAAAAGTAGTGGAGAGAGTGGGCATCCTTGTCTGGTTCTGTATCTTAATTGGAATGATTTTAGTTTTTCTCCGCTTAAGATGATGTTTGCTGTAGGTTTGTCATAGACAGCTTTTATTATGTTGAGGTATACTCCTTTAACCCCCAATTTTTCAAGGGCTTTTATCATGAATGGGTGCTGGACTTTGTCGAATGCTTTCTCTGCATCGATTGATATGATCATGTGATTTTGGTTTTTTTCTTGTTGATGTGGTGGATTATGTTAATTGATTTCCAGATGTTGAACCATCCTTGTGCCCCTGGCATAAATCTGACTTGGTCGTGGTGAATAATGCTTTTTATGCATTGCTGGACTCGACTTGCTAGGATTTCGTTTAAAATTTTTGCATCTGTTCATTAAAGAAATTGGTCTGTAGTTTTCTTTCTTGGTGCTGTCCTTATTTGGTTTTGGTATGAGAGCGATGTTTGCTTCATAGAATGTATTTGGGAGCTTTCCCTCTTTCTCAATTTTTTGGAATAGTTTTAGTAATACAGGTGTTATTTCCTCTTTGAATGTCACGTAGAATTCATTTGTAAATCCATCTGGTCCTGGGCTCTTCTTTTTAGGGAGAGTTTTTATGACTGCTTCAATTTTGCTGATTGTGATTGCATTATTTAGGTTCTCTGTTTCTTCTTTGCTCAATTTTGGGTAGTTGTATTTCTCCAGGAATCTGTCCATCTTGTCCAGGTTGTTGTATTTGTTTCCATATAGATGTTCATAATAGTCTCTGATTATCCTTTGACTTTCTTTTGTGTCTGTTGTAATTTCTCCTCTTTCATTTGTGATGTTTATTGAGTGTTTTCTCTTCTTTTCTTTATGAGCTTTGCCAGGGGTTTGTCAATTTTATTTATTTATTTTTTTTTTTTTGAAGAACCAGCTCTTAGATTTGTTGATCTTTTGGATAGATTTTTTGGTTTCTAGGTTATTTATTTCTTCTTTTATCTTTATTATTTCTTGTCTTCTGCTGGGTTTTGGGTTTTCCTGTTGTTCTTTTTCTAACTTTTCGATCTGGAATATGAGGTGTTTTTTTTTTTGGATGGTTTCTTGGTTTTTGATATGGGCCTGTATTGCTATGAACCTTCCTCTTAGATATACTTTTGCTGAGTCCCAGACATTTTGGAATGTTGTGTCTTCCTTGTCATTTGTTTCAAAGTAGGTTTTAATTTCTTCTTTAATTTCTTCAATTACTCATTCTTCATTTAGTAACATATTGTTTAGTCTCCATGTATTGAGCTTTCTTCCTGCTTTCTCTTCATTGTTGATTTCTAGTTTGATACCTTTATGATCCGAGAAAAAAGTTGGTGTAATTTTAATTTTTGTATATTTGTTCAAGTTTTCTTTGTTTCCTAATATATGGTCAATTTTAGAGAAGGATCCATGTGCATTTGAAAAGAAGGTTTATTCCCTTCTTTGAGGGTGCAATGTCCTGTAGATATATATTAGGTCCATTTGGTCTAGGTCCTCCTTTAAAGCTTTTGTGTCATTGTTTAGTTTCTGTTTTGTTGATTCTGTCTTTCGGTGAGAGTGGAGTGTTAAAGTCTTCTACAATGTATGTGTTTTCACCAATATATGTTTTCAGTTCTGCAAGTATCTGTCTTATGAATCTTGGTGCTCCCTCATTTGGTGAATATATGTTGATAATTGTTATGTCTTTTTGGTGGGTTGAACCATGTACCATTAGAGAGTATCCATCTTTATCCTTTGTCACTTTTTTTTATTCTGAAATCTGCTTTATCCGCTATGAGAATGGCTACCCCTGCCCTTTTTTGGGGACCGTTCACTTGTAGAATAGCTCCCCATCCTTTCACCTTCAGTCCATGCTTGTCTTTAGGAATTAGATGTGTTTCTTGGAGACAGCAAAATGTTGGGTTCTGTCTTTTGACCCAGTCTGCAACTCTGTCTTTTGATTGATGAGTTTAGATCATTGACATTTAGAGTGATTATTGATGTGTGAGGTTCTAGTGTTGATTTTCTAGAGATCATTTTGTGGTTCTGCTTTGGTTTCTTGTTATGTTTATTTTATTTATTCATCTGTGGGTTTTGGTCTTATGGTTTCTTCAAATATTTCTTGGAGTGGTGGTTTGGTGGTAGTAAATTTTTGGAGACTTTGCTTGTCTGGGTTTTTTTTAGTTAAATACTTACATAATTAATTTAGTAACTCTAGTTACTAAAGTAACACATATAACAATTTAATAAGAATATAATAACAAATATTTGGAGGGTGATATCTATATGGCCATTTGGGGAGAAGATCTCCAGTAGCTGATGAAAGGGGGTAAGAGATACAGCATGTACAGAACATTCTATTTTCAGACTGATGGAACAGTGGGAAGTAGCAGTCATAGGAGTATCATGAAGAGATTGTATACCTAGGGTGATAGTAACATCTCACCTTGCTGGTTTTTATCACATTCTGGGCTATTTGGTACCCTTTGGGTTCTCAGTTTATGGATGACTAGGTAATGTGTTCAAATGCATAATGGGTAATCAATGGGTTTATCACCATTTCCCAAGGATGCAATTTTCATATTTTAGACTTATGAGTTCTGAGCACTAGTAATTCAAATTCTCATCATATTCAGTGATCTTGGGAAAATGATACGCCTTGCAGAGCAGCTTGACAGAGCTAAGTAAAACCCAAACACAAGGTAAGATCTTCATTTTCTTTTATTCTCTTAACAACTGAAAACTACTAAACACAAATATTAATTTCAAGAGAAGATTAAGCTATTTCTACAGACCAGTAACAACAACTTAAAAGTCAAATCAGGAAAATAACAGTTCCCTATTTAGTAGCATCAAAAATAAAAAATAATGAATAGCAAATTTAATTAGAAAAATTTATAAGACACGTACACTGGAAGCAACACCTTTAACTGCAAGAAACTAAAAATGAACCAAATAAATGGAGAGATATTTCATGCTGATAGGATGGAGATTTATTGTTGCTAATATGTCATTTCTCCTCAAATTGACCTATAGAGTCAATACTTTCCCTGTGGAATTCCTAAAGGGCTTTTTGGTAGCAATTTACAAGATGATCTAAAACTGCTTTGAAAATGCCAAGGATTTAGAAGAGCCAAAATAACTTTTAAGAGCAAAATGAAGTTGGAAGATTTATATTACCCAATTTAAGAACTTAATATAAAATCAGCATTAAATTATAAGTTGAATTTAATCAAAATCAAAAACACTTTTCAAAAGACACTAGGAAACTGAAATAGCAAATAATAGGCTAGAACAAAACACTTGCATATCATATATCTAAGAAAAAAACAAATCCATAATATATGAAGAACTTGTAACCACCGAATAAGAAGACAAATAATGCCATTTAAAAATGGGTAAGCTATTTCACAAAGAAGATGCAGAGATAACTAGAGATACAAATGAAATTTATCCAAATAAAATATCGAATGACTAATAAATACATTTGACATCATCATTCATAAGAGAATTATATAACAAGAAAACTAATTTTTTTAAAAAACTGATAATTTCAAGCCGTAGCAAAGGTACAGAGAAACTTTAATACTCATATCACAGCCACTAAATATTTGTACATGAACATTCTTAGAGATATAATTTAGAATAACCAAAGTGAGAAATATGAAAATTTACTCCATGAGTAAATGGAGAACAAACTACATGATACATACAAGGTGAATAAATGAATCTGAAAAGTAGTATGCAAACTGAAAGGACACAGACATAAAAGACTATGTTGTACAGTATAAATTATATAAAACTTCTTAAAAGGCAAATCTACAGAAACAAAATGCACATCAGTGATTGTCTAGGTTTGGGGACTTACTAACAAGAAGTGTAGGAACTTTTGGAATGGTGGAAATATTCTGAAACTGATTGTGATGATGATACAACATGCTTACATTAGATTAATTTTATGTAGGTGAATTATTATACTTCAATAATGCCATTCTAGAAGAAGAAAATGGAGAAGGGTAAGAAGGTAGAAGAGGAAAAAACTAAGGGAAGCTATATTTAAATAATTCAATTTATTTTGAGCTGTGTCAAATGAAGGACTGGAATTAATGAATGAAATTTTAAAAAGGTAGAGTCAACTTAATATGGTTAACAAAATGTGCTCATCAGCCTCTTTAAACAAAATATCTTGAATTATAAAAGTGTTCTTCATCCCTAGAAAATTAGTACTGTTAGAATACTATAAAAATCACATTTGGAAGAAAATAAAAGTAAACTATTACTATTACACTTTCCAAATTTTGATTTTATATATGCAAAACTTAATAGTTATGTACACACATTTCTTGATTTGGGGATCCTAAAACTGCTTCATATTTAAATAAAATTGATATTAGAGGAAATGTTCCATTTCAATGAACTGTGATAAATATGACTACTTCCCTGCCTTAATCCAACTTGAATCCATGTTGAAAACAAGCCTAGAAAATCAGGTTTCAGTCACACAGGCAAAATGAGATACTCTTACGCTATTAAATCATGGCTGATAGTGAATACACATGGATTTTACAAAGGGAAATTGGTTAAATAGTTGGCCTTTATCTCTGAAATTGGAGGGAAAGTGAATTAGGATTAAACAAAGTAGATTCCTTGAGCACCTCATATAAGATAGCTGCATTGGCTTTTGCGCTACATGTAACAAAACAAAAATTTTCAAGCTAAAGTATGTATCTGTGTTTTTATATTATTAAACAAAGATAAAATATTTATATCAAATAAAATCATATTATTAAATTACTAAACCAAGAGTATCACATTATTTAAGTAATTTATGTATTTGGAAACAATAGTATGAAGTTGATTTACTGAAAAACAGTAATGAAGGTGACCCAGGTTTCAATTTGTCTCGATTTAAGCTAATTTTAAAGATTTTCTGTACAAAATAATTGCAATGTTAGGCCAAGAATTTAAACTACTTTAGCTAATTGATTTAATTCTAATAAACCAACTACTTTTCTTTAAAAGTCCTGAATAATATATCCTAATGACATTCAAGAATCTCAGTCTAGTGAAAATTAGAATACATAATTATAACTACAAACAAGCTTACCTTTATAGTGAGATTTAAGGTTATACATTAAAGTTCAGGAGTTTAGCAGATAAATCCTATCAATGAAAAATATGAAAGACCCAAGCAACTTCAAACTGAAGGAAATATTTTCAAATGTTTGTTCAAAGAATGTGAACATGATTCAAATTTACTCAGATAAAAATAAAAGTCCTCTAATCTCACAGAACATTTATAATTAGAAGTTCCACCATGAAATATTTAGTCGTTTCAAGTTCAAGTCAGAAGAAATGTTTTTCGCTTGAGTTTCTGGAACATAAACTACTCTGCTTTCTGGTGGGAAACATAAATGACTATATAAGTTGAATATAAAATTCATGAACATCTGGAAGCTTGCTAATTGCAGACAGAATGTCACATAAAACAAGAAATCAAAGAACTTCTTTCTGGCTCATATGTCTTTAGGAGGGAGAAATCACTTTCTTTGGCACACTTACACTGGCATAATTGACAAAATGTTGAGATGGCACATTTCACCATATGTGCTTCCTTGGATCTAATCAAGTCCCATGAACACTGGAGTCATAAACTCTCTACATTTGGTCTAGGACAGTATGCAATAAATCCTTAAACCGGTGGTAATAAAAGAGGTAGAGCACAAGTTTAAATACAGCAAACAGACAGGAAACTAAACTACCCTAGCCAATAGTGACAAAATCAATTCCTGAAATTAAAAAAAAAAAAAAAAAACCTGCAATCTAAGAATACTGGGGGTGAGTGCCCAACAGACTGAGAAAAAAAGACCAGTTCCATTACAGCAATAAACAGAACACACCCAGACTATAGACAGGTTTTAACTGGCCAGGAGTTCCCCCTGAATGTAATCACATTTAAAAGTTGGGATGTCGGGATGTCTTTTTTTTTTTAAGCTTGGGTAATTTCCTGTAGAAATATTTATATGTTCTTTTACAAATAAAATCTGATTATTCCTCCACAACTAGTTTGCTGATGTGTAGCAACTGTACTTTAGAGGGATTGGTGGTCTCCAGTTCATACAACCTCCCACCCTTCATCACTGCTCATACAAAGAACTATTTATCCAGCCTTTACTCTTTTCACCCCCCCGCCACACCATTCTAGGCATGTAAGGTTACATCTCCTACAGAAAAGTATAAATTATAAATCATGAGTCACTGATTTTACTCTACTTTGGATGAGCCAAATCTTACTCATCTCCAAATTCTGACAGGCACTCCACCATTCTTCCTCCTGTGGCAGTTGGTACTTCTCTGGGTCTGTCAGGATTTTAGGGATGATTATCATTCTCTAGTGTCTCTTCCCATTGAAACAGAGTATACATTCAGGGACATAAGTATAACATTCAACTGTATTAATGATAAACGTTGAACTGAAGAACACAGTCTGAATCATTCGTCTTGATATAAACAAAACCCCAACCCAAACTGCTGACCTCTCTGCTGCAGGGACAAAATCTGCTCTGGGAAACTCTTCTCTGGGTGTGCTTGATGCATCCTCTCCTAAAAAAGGAAAATCCAGAAAGAGTAAAAATGATCACACTCAGTGCCTTTGTTCACATCCATTAACCCGGGAGTAATCTAACCTGGGTTAGGAATAAGGGAGGTACAAGGAAAGACGTTTTCCCGTATATTCCCTTCTATGGCTCAGAATATATGTTTCCCCTTTCTGGAAATAGGACTTTTAGTTCAATTTTTTGACATGATTTTCCACCTATTTTGCCTTATACAATGTCCTATCATATGGTCAATGTGGTCAGTGAGACCGTAGAATTGAGGCTACCAGACAGAGAGGGGGGCTACAGCAAGATGCAGAGGGACTGCACTGGCTGGGATAGAGGACACTCAGTGCCAGGTTACCTGAATGGCATGAACCTATAGCTCTAAATCATAGACAATGCTGAAAATCAATGTCACCTCAATAAAAATTAACTGATTAAAGTTAAATAATATAATGCATATGATATAGATATATAGATAATATGTGTAGCTATAGATAGAAAACAAATATATATATAGATATAAAGATATTATTATATACATATAAAAGACAAACAATTTTGTACCCATTTCTGGAGAGATCAGAATGAAAGTGAACATTGTACAGAAAAATACATTTCTCCTTAACCTTTAAAATGCAGGTGATTAAAAATTTTCACCCAGTGAACTAGATAATTTCTTCATAAAAATAATTTCTGTATCATATAAGGATTACCTTGAAATACATTTTTATTAAGTGACTTCTTTAGAAAGTGAAAATTTTTGTTTACTATATATTACACACACACACACACACACACACACACACACACACACAGAGTCAGTGAGTTCTAGTGCTGCAAAAACTATTCAAACAAGCCCAGTCAGTCTACCTTCATTCACCTCCTGAGTTAAATCATCCCAATTACTGTCCCAACAAACAAGTGTCCAACTAGGCCAAATTATTTCTATATTTGTCTTTCCTTTTAAATGCAAATTATCTCACATTTGCATTCCCTTTGGGAGCCTTCCTTTCATATATTTCCTTTAGGAGAGAAACAATATATTTATCCCCATATGTTACCTGAATCACCTTCAAAGTCAGTATTTCTTTTTTTTTTTTTTTTTTTTTTTTAAGGCTGGTTAATTTTCCTCCCCCAGGTAAAAAGACTTTTTATCCTGGTTTAATTTTTCACAATATGGGATTTCTCCCCTCAGTGCTGTCACCATAGTTTTCCAACCACCAAAATACCCACAGTCCTCCCCAACACTTCTCCACACACACACACACACACACACACACACACACACTTCTCCCCAACTCCTTACCCTCCACCTCTTTGCCTCTTCCTCTCTCCCTAGTCCCATCCATCTAAGTGTCTTAAGATCTAAGGCTGTCTGCTTTCAAGGGTCAGTCTTCCAGTTTGTCTTTGTCTGATCCTTTATTAGGTTTCTCTAGAGTCCACGTACACATGAAACCATTCGGTATTTATCTTTCTCCTTCTGGCTGATTTTTTTAAATCATCCCCTTTCTAATATGTCCAAGTACTCTGTATCCATATGGTTAGTTCCCATTAAAAACTGCCTATTTACAATTTTAAGAAGACATCTTTTAAAAGTTTATTAGCCCTGGGATCTTGTAGCATAACAATTCAATACAGAATTTGTGATCCTGCCACTATGCTACAATTATATTTCTTTAGGCCCAAATCACCCTCTCTAATCCTAGAATAACTGTAAAATTTTCCTCTTTCATAGTGCCACTTTTAAGAGCAATTAACTAGGGACTTATTTTCTTTAATTTGTCGTGTCTCTAAGATATGTCACAGAGTTTAAGATTTCAATCTCTCTCTTAAGAAAAATGTCTTTCCCTCCAAATTTAATTTGCCTGTTCCACTTTATTTTTTTCATTCTTCCCAAAATTCCTGTTCCAATAATAAAACCAACATACATTTTTAATTTAAGACATTCTTCTTGAAAACCAAATAAAGTCACTCCAGAAAGTGAGCACATAAAGTACAATCTATATTAATTACCACTTTAGGCTTAGGATACCACTTTAGGCTTTAGGCTTAGGTTATAATTTTGTTGCCTTTTGCCATTATTCACTACATATTAAGAGCATACACTTAATCTGGCTCTTTAGTAAATTTCTCCAACCTTCTAAGGGTAAGACCAGAATTTAGGTCTCTAAAATAAAATAAATATACAAAATTATCAGAGTTTATATAATTACAACTCAGAACCCAAATGATTCCACAAAGTGGGGTGAGAGTAGAAAATTCTCAGTGTACAACCCACTTGCTTCCCATATATCAGCTCCTCCCCTCAGGCTGACCAGTTAAACACAATTGACATAAAATAGAAGTGGAACTTGAGGCAGATGATTAAATCACTACCTTTGTATGCCAGGCATAAAATTCTTAATAGCCTTTTGTAGCTGTATGGACTTACCAGGTTTTGCAAGTCATCTGTGGAACTGACAGAGAATTATGATAAAGGTGCACAATT
Source organism: Uropsilus gracilis (assembly GCA_004024945.1). Lineage (NCBI taxonomy): Eukaryota > Metazoa > Chordata > Mammalia > Eulipotyphla > Talpidae > Uropsilus > Uropsilus gracilis. The sequence goes on along the minus strand of PVHY01005717.1, from coordinate 27,907 downwards.
CTTATATCCACAAATGCTTAGTAAGTATATATGCTGAAGCTTTGCTTGTTTTAATATGAATCTTATCAAGGAGTAAGAGTTATCCTTTTTTCAGTTAGGAATAATGAACCTGTAAAGCCTATAATGCTAGCCTTCTATCCAACCAACTTAGTTAATACCCATTTCTGGAGAGATCAGAATGAAAGTGAACATTGCACAGAAAAATACATTTCTCCTTCTTAACCTCTAAAATGCAGGTGATTAAAAATTTTCACCCAATGAACTAGGTAATTTCTTCATAAAAATAATTTCTATATCTTATAAGGATTACCTTGAAATACATTTTTATCAAATGACTTCTTTAACAAGTGAAAATTTTAGTTACACAATGGGAGAAACTTGCAAATATAAAACTCAAAATTTAATATTAATGATACATACTAGAAATTCAACAAAAGAGTAAGAAAGGGGCAAATTGCCTAATAGGAAAAAGCAGGCAAAGAACATGAACAGGAAAAAAAAGAAATAGAAAAAATTAAGGTCATAAACTAAAGAGTTTCCCAATATAAAAGTCTAAAAACACAACAGTAGGATTGTAGGAATTAACATTTCTTAGGGAGTAAGAACAAATGGCAGCATATAAAGTTCCAAACCCATATCCTTCCATAGAAAATAATATTTGGTAGTAATTTCATGGACAAAGGTAGAATCAAGTCAGAGGTAACCAAGTCAGCGGTGAAAAATCTCCGAAGAGCCAACCTGAAGAGGAGGAATAAATGAAGAGCAGATACAAACAACTCATCAAAGAGGGTATTTAGAAGACCAAAAGATTTTTAAAAATTGCTCACTTCTAATGAAAGAGTTACAGATTAAAAATATGAGATATCATCTCACATCTGAGAAAATGCCACATATGAATATGATATCACATAACAAGTGTTGGACAGGATGTAGAAAAAAAAAAGAAACTCCATTACATTGTTGTTGGAAATGTTAAATGATGCAACCATTATGGAAAGCAATCTGAATTTACCTTAAAGATACTAAAAGTGGAAGTACAGTATGATGCAGAAACCCTACTATTTGGGCATACATTTATAGAACACAAAAGGATCAACCAAACCCCATAGTATCACAAGGATCATGGCACCATTATTTACAGTAACTATGATATGAAAGTAGACTGAATGTCCATCAATCATGGACAGTATCAAGAAAGTATGGATTATTATGAAGTATTATACAGCCATAAAAATAGTATATAGCTATAATAAAGAATTAAAGTCATTTTCAACAAAATAGAAGAAATTTGAGAGAATCATATGCAGCAAAGTCAGAATGATAAAAACAAATATAGAATATTTACATAGGAAACAATTAAAAACATGAAACACTGAATAAGCAGTAGACATCAATAAACATTCAAACCCATTTCACACAGCATATATTGCCCTAATAACAACATCAGACTAGAATACTAAAAAGTATTCTAAAGTAAATTATAGGTCAATATTCTTGATCAATATAGATACAAAAATCTTCAACAAAATATCACTAACCTAGATCAACTGTTCATTAACAGAATCACACATCATGATCTTTTCGCATAGGGTGAAAAGATTTTCAACATACTTAAAGATAATACAATAAATTATTAGAGTGAATGAAATTATTGACTAAATTATTAAAGTATTAAAATGAATGAAAATCATATGCTCATCTCAATAGATGCAGAAAAAGCATTTGAAAAAAACAACATTCATAATTAAAACTCTCAACAAGTTAGATAAAAAACTTATCTCAACATAATATAGATCATACATGACAAAACCTTAGTTAACATCACGCTGAATAATGAAAAGCTAATTGGATTTCTCCTAACAGTTACAAGACAAGTGATCCCACACTTACCAGTGCTATTCAAATTAGTACTAAAAGTTCTATCCACAGCAATCAAGGGAAAAAAAAATTCAAATCAGAAAGGAAGAATAAAATTGTCTACTTGCAGATGACATTTTTAAACAGGTATAAGAAATCCTAGATACTCTAAAAAATACTAGAAATAATGAAAGAATTGAGGGAATCATGCAAAAATTAACATATAAAAGTAATTTGATAGCCCAGTCATAAATCTATATATAGATTGTCAATTAATTTATGATAAAGAAGCCAAGAATATATAATGAAGAAAGTTGACAGCCAAATGCAAAAGTATAAAGCTAGATTATTATTTTACAATACATTAAAAAAAAAACTGAAAATGGGTCAAAGGCACAATCATAAGACCAGAAACTATAAAGTTACAATACTAAAACATAGACAAAAAGATTCTTAATACTACTCTCAGCAAATTTTTAAAATAAAACCAAAGGACAGGCAACAAAAGCAAAAAATAAAGAACTTGAATTCTATTAAATTAAAAAAAATTTGACTTAGAAAAGAAAATCAACATTAAAGAGATAACCTACACAATGGAAGAAATATTTGTGAATATTTCTGAAAAGGGAATAATATCCAAAATATATTAAGAACTCAAGACCAAGAAAGAAAAATAATCTAATTAAATTGGGTAGAGGACCTTAATACATATTTCTCAAAAGAACATCTACAAATGGTCAACACTGTTGAGATATAGGAAAAGTTGCCCAACATCACTAATATGCCCACTAGTGCATTCACACACATACATACACACACATTATAAAAACAAACTTTACCACAGGCTATTTAAAATAAACAAGAGTTATGTTCTTATAGCATCCTTCTGATGACCAAAACATTACTAGATTTCTATGTAGATCCAAAATATTGTAATATTAAGCAGTAATTCAATCATTCATTTTTCAACAAATTTATTCCAATTCAGAGTCACAGGTGGCTGGAGCCCATCTCCACCACTCACAAGCAAGGAAGTAATCAGTTCTGGACCTGAAGCCATTGCACTGTAGGATACATTCATAAACAAACCCACACTCACTCTGATGGGTACAGTTTAGACATTTCAATGTGCCTACCTGAGACAGGGTAGTGACGTGGTTAAAAAATTGTATTGGCATCAAAATACCCTGGTGGGCAGAATCTGAGAAAAAAAAACCCCAAGAGAAAATGGGAAGCAGGAAGAGATGGCACATAAAAAGATAGGAGCAAAGGGAGAGAGGAAGGAAAGGAAGAAATGAGAGACATGAATGGTGAACTGAGAGAACAGGCCCACATGACCTCACTAAGGAAGCCCCCTGGAAGAGTGAGCTGGTGGTGGCAAGAAGCCACATGGTGGGAGAGTGGCTGGCAGAGAAGTAGCCGGTGAGGAGTTGGATGCCAGAATGGCAGGCCTGGGGTGACTAGGAGCTGCTGAGTACTGGCTTGGTTGATTTGGCCAGAAGCTGCTGAAGGCAAATCTGGTAAAGAAAATGCCTGGAGCCACAGCAAGGTGGCATATTTGGAAAGCTGACTTGGGATCAGCAATTGTGGAAGAAATTTGAAGAGCCTTGGAAAAGCAGAGCAGCTCAGAACACTGGAGGGAAAAGAAGCAAAGAGAAGACGCTGGAGAAAGACTGGACTTTGCAATACCTACAAAGGGCACCATCTTGGACATGTGTTTGGGATTTGGGGACTAAATGGCAATTGGGGAAAAACAACTGGTCACTTGTGGCATGAAGGACTTTTTGTCTTCCTGGTTAATTTCCCTTGTTAATAAAATTCTGTGGTTGAAACTGCTTTGTGACTTTGGCAACTGCTGCACACATGGGTGATGCTGACCTGTGGTTTGTTGGTTAGAGGCTTCTGCCCCTTTTGGACCTGATTTCATAACCACATCACTGGATGTGAAAAGGAACTGGAGTATCCAAAGAAAATGCACATTGAGATGGGGGAAACTTGTAAACTCCACACAAGGCAGCTCTAGCTAAGAATTCTTTTTTTTTTTCTTTCTTATCACCATTAAAAAGAAAGGATGTTGAGGTCATGGACCTGCAATACATATACATTTAATCCTTGCTTAATTTTTCACAATACAGGATTTCTCCTCTTAGGTGCATTCACCATAGCTTCCCACCATATACACAAAACAATAAATTAAAAATAAGTAAGCACTAGTAGTCTGTGAACATCCTAGTCTCCAACAATAGTTTCTAACATGGCTGTGTAAACACAAAAATAATATATACTTGCTGTTCAAAGGTACTGTCTATTAATTCATAAAGGTGTTGAAATTTATACCTTCAAAGATAATAACTACCTTCTTCTCTCTCTCATTCAATTTGTCAATATAGTAATAAAGGCACATTTTCACCTATTTGTTCTTCTAAGAATGTATGAAACTGAATACATTTAAACTCATAGATTATGATGACAGAATGTTGGTTACCACAGAGAGAGGAATGAGAAGCAAGCAAACTGTATAATGATGGGTGGAAACTGACTTTTGTGGAAAGTTAATATAGTACATACATATATCAAATTATAATACTGCATACATGAAATCTATAGATGTTATAAACCAGAGCTAATTCACTAAATTTTTCAAAGAAATTTTAATATAACAATCAGATATGATTATTTTGTTCAACTCTTCTTGATTATCTTTGCAATCTATTTGTGACACCCTAAAATTAAAATTAACATTCAAAAATAACTACATTTAACAGGTATTTTCAAAGCCTGTATTATTACATGGACTACTCACAAATTATTTGTTTAAATTGAACTGCTTTAAAATATAATTTCACATAATCTGTGGGAAAATGGAAATATCATTTTGAAAGATTTACCTTAAAAACCAGTCTTTTATGTAACAGTTTCAGTGTGTTTCCTTGACAACATTGTTGCTAAGAATGTCTCTTTGAAGCATGAAGGAATCTGTGGTAAATGATTGATGCCTATTTTTAAAAATAGAAAATGTGAATATGTCATGTGTAGTTAAAACACATCACTATAATCACACAATCATGTAAGGGTTGCCAAGATACTAGCTAATGCTAGCAAAGGTATTAAATGTTTGTGTTTTTTTTAATTTAACAAAAATGAAACTTTGAAAATTAGATAATAAATTCCAGAACAAACAGATACGCTCTCACAGGTATTTTACATCAATTGATATGGACCACAATATTATAAAGAGCCTGGCTATGGGGCACCAGGAAGAACAACAAGAGAGATTGACTCGCAAAGAAGCTGGAACTGAATGCACCATTCAGCCAGTTTATTGTACCCCACAAGTCTTATTTATAGGATTCACAACTAGTCAAAAAGAGAAATAAGTGGCGTAAGTAAAATCAGATTAGGTAAAACAGTAGTTCTGTGGGATACCTGGAAACAGGGGATTCACTTATTAACTTGCTGTTATCTCTTGAGGAAGGTCTCTAAGAGTTAATATTGGAGGAATGGCGACACTGTTGCCCACTGAAGGTCAATCATGCCATTCAGTCTTCAGTGTTCTGAAGACAGATTAAGAGTGGAATGAAGTTTTCTTCATTCCCAGCATGAGTCCTGACCAGTCTCAGCTCGCAGTCTCCAACGTAACATTTTCCAAATGGTGACATGACTATCTTAAACTGAACTAATCATTCACTGAAGCAGTCATTCATTATTGATCTGGGAGCTACAATAGGTGACCAAGTGTTAAGTGATGAAGACCTCCCTATAAAGTACATAACTGAGTAGAGAAAGTAGCAACTGCACTGTGAGGTAAGTAGTATCAACTTTCTGAATTTATCTCACATTTTACATATCAAGACATTTCAAAAGATCCCTTAGTCTCTTCTTCTGCCATAGGTTGTTCCAACCATCTGTTTTCTAAGTAATTTCCCCAAAAGAATTACTCTAGTGTTATAATGCTGTATTTAATCTGAAGTATGTGGTTTCTGTTCCATGTGAAGCCACAGAAAATAAAGTACAGCTGAACTTTGCAACTGTGGAAGATGCAAACGTAGAAATAATATAATTTTTCTTTAGATACTTTAGTACAAAAATTCTTAATTCACCACAACTGGATGTTCACATCAAAATAACTACCCTTCAGCACATTTTCCTTCTACTAGGACTGATCCTTACAACATGCGAAGATCAATCGAAATTAGGAAACAGCTGATGTAACAACTGGGTTAAGAGATAACATTGGGGGATGCAGTGACCTCACACTTCATTAACCCTTTCTGTGCTGATAGAAATATAAAAACAGAAACAGATATGGATCTACAAATATTTTACAATCATCTCTCACAATCTGAAGTGGAATGAAAGTCAAAATGATGAACAAGAGCCAGAGGAGGTGTTCTGTGCCACACATATTAAAGCAATCAGTCGATGCTAGATGTAAGGGGAATTTTTTTAAATCCTCCACAGAATAACAGGGTGCTGGATCTCTGGGTCTAATTTCCACCCAATTGTGGAAGAGACCTATAAAAATTTTATTTCCATGTGTTGCCAAGATCTACAGCTCATGCTATGCTCCTGGCTTACCAAGGCTATACCAAAATTTGCAAAGATTTTTCAATCAGCAGCTAAGGAAGTTGGTTTGGAATAGAGTCAAAAGAACTTTTCAAAGTAAGTACAAATCCTCCTCATAGAAAGTCTGAGTTCAGAAGACCATTCATCAGCACTTGTGAAACTTGGGCTAAAAATGCCTGTTTGGAAGTGGGGTGGAGTCCTAATCTCTTCATCGTTCTTGATAACCACCCTTCCTTTGGCATATACTCAACAATGTTGATTTGTACTGGTGATACTTTTGCTCCATAGTGCCTTTCAACTGAAGAAACAATGACCTTTCCCATCTGCTCCAAAACCTATAGCAGTGACTATGTTTCATTTGTTTTACTTAATACCACCTATAATTTTAACACTCTCCCAAGTAATCTATAAAACAACTTTACAAATATTCACTTATTTAAGTTATAATGATCCTAAAGCTGGATGCAAGCCATCATGGGAAGTCTATGACTTCCATGTCATAGACATGAACAGTCTATGACTATCCAGAGTAGGACAAATGAAAGGACCCCAGATATTAGGAAGGTAGAAAAGTAAGATTCCACAAGTGTTTGTTAAGCATCCACTATGTGTCACAGCTGGGGAGTTACCATCAAAATAACTACCCTTCAGAACCAGAGGAAAATGCTTTCATCTGCAATGAATCCCACCTACTTCTCACTGTCAGCTATTCTCAAAAAAAAATAGTTCTGAGTTCAGGAATTTTTTTCTATATTTGTATGTATAAATGTAAATAGATAAGAAGAGATACTGAGTTACAGATAGAAACAGAAATATAGAAATACACATACAGATATAAACAGATATAGAAATATAAATATATATATGGAAATACATATAATAAAGATTTTACATAGAGATGTTTGTACATACATGGGTGGAACCAATGGCTTGAGGTCAAGAAGCAAACAGAAAAACAAACTACATAACAGGAAACTGATGGGCTATTGTCTGGCTTGTCTCATACTATAAAATTTGTTTTCCATTTGCAAACAATGTATGATTCTGCAAGCACTCTGTAAGAACTCCATCATGAAAGGTATTATATGGCAACATAAAAGGAACCCTTAGATTTATCATAAGAAATTTTATCTTTTTTGTACCATTCTTCTACAATATGTGTAGAAGGATGGAACCTTGAGTTACATAAAGAATAAAATCAGTCTTCAGTTTGTCAAGTATTTCTTCAACAGGAGTTGTTTATAGTGGTAATTTTCCCGTGATCATTAAAATAGTTTATAAACTAACAGAGCTCTTCATAAAAACACCTATTTCACATAGCAAAGAACTTACCACATAAACCATCTTGAAAGTTTTCTCATCAGTTTGTATTGTCATCCACAGGAATGAATGTTTCAGTACAGTCACTAAAGTGGATAGTTATACTCTATTGTGCCTGTGTTTTCCCACCTGCCTAAAGCTGTCAGTAAGTTTTGTATTTTGCATCTGCCTACTGCAATACAAAGTGCTAAACTCTCAGTTAATAAGCCCAGGAACCATCTTCATTACAGATATATCAACTAATAAATAATATTGACAGTCTCTCATCATTTCCCATTCATTCAACCATGCAAATGACAAGTGTTTATTGATCGCACAGTTTGTCCAGCTTCTAGAGTCATAGATGAACAAAGCTATCATGGTCCCTGCCCTCAATGACTTGACTGAGTATTTCTCAGGAGAAAAATGACCCAAGATAATTTTTTTTCTGATCTTGTTTCTCCCAGTTACTTCCATTAAATAGGTGAAATTTTGAGTTATTTTCCCATAACACTGCAGCCTTTTAAAAATAAAACTAGACCCAAAAAATGTGGTATATATACACAGTGGAATATTATTCATCAATTAAAAATGACAAATTGAACAATTTTATAATAACATGGATGGACTTAGAAGAAATTATATTAGCAGAAACAAGTCAAAAAGAAAAAGACAGAAACCAAATGGTTTCACTACTATATGGCACATGGGAAAGATAAACAAAAACCCATGAAGAAAAGTCAAAACAAGCCAACAACCAAATTAAAGTACACAACTTGGGGGGGAGGGGAACCAGGGTGGGAATGTTCAGGAGGGGTGGACTCCAGAGATCACAGAGATGTGAAAGTCATATATAAATAAATTGTGTAATATTTTAAAAAATAAAAATTAAATAAAATAAAACTAGACAATCCTTGATACCAATAGCTTTTATGTTATGGGGGGGAAAGGCAAGCAATATGAAACATGACAGAATTGCCTCTATAAAAATCTCTTAGATATTTGTAGATCCCACTGGGTTCTTCTGAAGCCCAGGTAATCATGGTTTTGAAATCTTTGATTGCAACACACGCCACTGTCATTAGAACAACGGTGTAATTGCTGGAGTATCCTGAGAGTTCAGATGAGCAATCATGATGTTCTAAACATGTCATCTGCTGACAAGTTCTACAATAAATTCCAGAATACCATGGCTGTGCCTTTTACCTGAAAATTAGACTTTTTTCCCTGAAAGCAAAGACTTTTGCTTGAAATTACCCATAGAACCCTGGGGGGTGGAATGATAATTCATTGGCAATGGTGTAGTTCTCAGAGTGCAATGGCAAGACTAGATCGAAACCTGCAGATTCTGTGACTCCATTCCTTGTAAACGCAGTACCACTTAACAGTGACCAGGCTGAGGACACAAAGAACCCAGAGGAGCTTCTCCTACACAGTAGCTATGGGGAACCACCCAGATTCTAATTCAAAGACTGGTCAAAAAACACACCAACATTGCTAAGATAATTAACTGTAGAAAATCATTAAAAAAATGAAACTAATAGGTATTTAAGATCCTACAGATGGCTCTTCTCTAAAAAAAAAAAAAGAAAAGAAAAATACTATTTGGTCTGTAAAAATACATTCCATTGTAAATACCTAAACTGTATACTTCCCTTCAAGTTTTTGAACCCAAGGGTTCTTCTTAATCATGTATTCATGCACTTGATCAAGGTATTCCAATCTCCTTGTGTTGGTAACAACCTATGCTGTATCTCCTCTTAATTACAGTTCATGCACCCCTCAGTGTGAGTAATGCCTAAAGTATATGGTATCTACTCCTATGAAGCAAGTCTTTGGCATGGCAGCAACCTGCATGACAGAGCTAGTTTGAAGATTCCCAGGTACTCTTCAGTCTGGTTGCATCTCCGTAATGTAATTTCTTATCGTGGTATCATTGAGACTATTTTGTCAGATTTCAGTCTACCCTCAGCTCAGTCAGCATCACTTTATAAATACAGAACATACTTCAGACAATTATATAATCCATAGTTTAGTTACCAAAAAATAATATTCATATTATGTGCTATTTATATGTTTTTAACCTTAAACAGTAAACAAAAGAAATTATTTCTAAGATTCAAATACACATAAATGTCACTTAAATACTGCCCTTCCATTTTCTAGATTGCAGATGTTATCTTTGAAGAGACTGCTGTACAATCATTTTCTATCAGTGCAAAACATTACTGTTTTTGGTGATTATCTTTTGAGGCAATCATCAATAATATTAGTCACAAACACCACTATGCAATATACTAAAGTTAAAAACTATTTGATGTTCTCTGCCATTTTTTAATACAGCAAGTGGAGCAACTGAATGTAATCATGTTATAGCAAGGTACATGTATTGGACAATAGAACATTCTAATGGAATTAAATTTCCATTTTGTAAAAACAATGTGAGTCAAGTTGAGAGAGGTGAATGTTTAGCAACCATAAATAATCCTTTCAAGCCATGACAGGCAATTTTACTTGCACACAAATGGATGACTTTTAAATGAACAGAGATTCATTTTCTGGCAAGTACTTTACAAAAGATCTAGTTTACCATCAAAAACTATTCAATTTGATACAGAAATGCCCTTTACGTGCTCCATTGCAGGGAAATCTTCCCAACAAATGAGAATACCTTCTTTGATCAGGTGAGGAGTCTATCCTTCAGTTCTCACAGTTAACCATTTCCAACAGGTACACTCTCATAGCAAAAACATAGCCCATGAAGGCAAATGAAAAATGAGAAATAGAAATGTTGATAGAAGCAACACTACCTAATAATCTTCAACTCATTTAACATCTGAGGTTCCAATTAAGAAGACAGAGAGGGCACTTATCCTTCTGAGGGGGAAACACAGTTAAATAATGAAGATAATGAAATAAATTACCCTTTGCTTTCTTAACTCTCTATCTTTCCAGTCTTGACCTGACTGCATTTCTTTGTTCTTCATTTATTCCAGACTTTCAGTTAAACATCTATTATATATCAGGAATTCCTTTTCCCTTCCCCATTCCCTCTGTGTCAGGGATTTTCCTAAGTGTGAACTTAAATGAACCAAAGTAACATGATCTGGTAGCCCCTAGTCTGCTATAGCAGACAATATAAAACTAAGTTAATAAACACACAAGTAGAGCTGAATTTATTACTAGACAGTAAATGCAATGAAGAGAAGGTACATGGCCTTATGTTAGCTCATCACAATAGGGCTTACTGTCAGGGATGGAAGATAAACATTCTCTAAGGAAGCGATACTTGAGTGGATATTTAAATTTGTCTGATGTAGGAAAATATGGAAGCTCCTGGGAGTGTAGGGGAGGACAACTTAATGAAGAATGCAAGCAGAAGGAAGAGTATATGCTGAGATAAAACAATCAGATAAAATTTAATTAGCAAGGAGACAAAAGTAGGGAGTGGGAGTAGGATGAGTCTTATTCAGAAGAGGTGAGATCCGATCCTGGAGGGTCTTAAAATTTACATTAAGGATCTGGATCTTTATTTTAAGAGCTATAAGAATTCGTCAAAAGTCTTCTAAGAGGAAGGATGAGGTGGTAATAATTGAAATGAACACTGTGATCAGTGTGAATAACACAAAGGTTTGAGGAGGAGGATAGAGGATTGCATCAGCAAGGAAGACGGCAGCTTGAATAGGACAATGAAAGTAATAAAGGTCAAGATGTAGAGAACTATTTCTGTGGGAAATATTTAAGGGTAAAACTTAAACAACTTGGCACTGGATTAGATATAGGATATAAAGGATACATGAGATACTGGGCAACTATATTTCTGACTTGCTCTGCATGGGATTCTGACAAGTCTCCAGTTTCCCTTTAGGTGAAGGGTTCTCTACCACAGCACACTTCAAAGTCACACCAAACCTATTGAATAAGATTTCCATCTGAGCAAAGTTGACCTTGGCTGATGTATTGCCTGAACTAGAAACTTGCTTTAACATGATGCTAAAGACTGTAATTCAACTATCAGACCTCCATTTATCACTGCCAAAACTACTAGTACTACTAGCTACTAGCTACTAGTATCATTGCCAAAGTAGGTAATAGTACCTTCTGTGTGATCACTGACTAAATTGGTCCATTTTAACATATAAATTAATTCATAATTAAATGGAAATATACATTATCTGTAGATGAAAAAATATTATTTATAATAATTGGAAGGTCACCATAAATCAATTGTAAAATAGTGACGCAGGGTCCCTGGAAAACCACAAAAGACTGATCAGTCATTATCCTGCTTCTGTGCTATCCAGCCCTAGTGATCAACCCAAAAAACCAAGACCTCAACTCCCTCAGAGTGTGGTACAGGGCAGTTGCCACCTATCTCCTATTGTATGATCTACAATGAAGATTCCTTGCTTGAATTTTTCATTGAATTTCTTTTAAAGTCCTTTCATCATATCAACAATACCAAGTAAGAATGCTAACAAAAGCCAAATACTATGTACTATTTCAGGTAGTTGTGGGCTCTGAACCTGACACATATTTTAAAATAGACAAATAAAATGGGAGGGGTGCTTTTCAACAAGGGAGACATTGAAAAATACTTTCCCCAAAGCATAGTTCAATATTTTCATTAACTGCTGAGCTCATTCCTTGCACAAATTTTAAAAGTGTTGTTTTCAGTCCCCAAGTTTACAGATGTAAAATAAATAAATTTAATTGTAAAATAAAGAATCCAATCTAACTTTTTTCCAGTTAATTTTGGGGAAGAAATCTAATTATGACTAGGGATTAAAAACATAGTACATGACCATTCTTAGCTGACTTTCCATTAACCTATTTCATAATTGTCAGGAGAACTACACAGAATCTCTGCTCCATAAGGTAACCCATAAACTTAATATTTGTCACAGTGTACACTTAACCTCAGGGATTAAATACAAACAACTTAAAATCATTAATAGAAAATGTTGTTCATTCAGGGAACGTTCAGTGCCCATACTCTACTCTAGGTGCCAGAGTAGAAGGCAGAAAATAAGATAAAGTTCTGGTAATCAAGGAATTTAACATTTGAAGAGAACTTAATACAAGAAGGGAGATGTACATGTAAACAAATCATCAGTAAAAAAATATGACAATAAAGGTTAGAATAGTAAGAAATTAGCTATTTGATTTCTATGAAGAGAGGAAGGAGAGTCTCAGAAAGTTGTTATGGGAAGTCTTCATAAGCATCATTTGCACACACTTTCCAGATAATCTGAGCTTACTCTGCTGAGAAGGTTTAATTATACACCTGCCTAGAGTTTCTGGATAGAGTTTGTATATAAATCTCTTCTTATCCATTACTTATATGAATTCCATTTTATTTATATATAAAGGACATTTCACATAGGATAGTTTATTTTCTCTCCTTGGGAGGCAGCCTAATATTTGAGGAAGTGTGACCTTGCTGTCAGAGCACTGTGCTGGAACTGAGAAAACTCCTGAGTGCTGCTCTAGACTTTTTTTCATCATGTCACCTTGGAAAATCACAATATTTCTGTGATTCACTTTCTTCTCTATTTATAGAATAAAGGTAATAAAAACTGAAATGCACTTATTTAAGGTCCCCTTAAATCTCTTTCCTTTTTAACACACTATGAAAGAGGAAAAGGTTTAACAACGACAATTTATTAAAATTAAGTAGGTCCTAAATGCAAATGATTATCAGATAATTATGAAATGATACAGACATATAACATCCAATATAGCCATCTTTAGAGAAAGAATCCAATCTAACTTTCAGTTAATTTTGGGGAAGAAATATATTTAATTATGACGAGGGATTAAAAACATAGTACTTAAGTCTTCTCAAAAATCAAGCTAAATGAACAATGCATGGAATATATTCCTGTTTGTTATGAGATGAAACAACCATTCTTAATTGCACAGATTTAAAATGCACTGAAAAAAAGTTCACTAAGTTATATATCAAACCATTAACACTGTTTATATATGAAGGGGTCAGTGGGTGGGAAGGGGGTTATATATGGCAAAGGTCAAGTGATAATGGGGAAGCAAGAAAATGCAGATTTTCACTTTCTGTTCTATATTATTACATATTGCTTGAACTCTATAAGAATTATTCATATATCTCATTTCAAGGACACACACTAAATACCCAGGTTCCATTAAAGGTTTAGTTGAAATAATAGATTATATAAAATAACCAGAATAACAAGAATTCAAACAGTAGGCATGGTCACTAGACCAATTAGAGATTTCTAGAGATTTCTAGAAATCAGATTCAAGTAAAATGAAGAATAGTTTTGAGTAAAATAAAAAGATAAATCCTAGTCATAGTCCAAATGTCAAAGCAGAAGAAAATCAGTTTCCTAAACTTGGAAGCCAGGCAAAGAGAAAAATTGTTTCTCAGTTAACCTTTCATTTTCTTTAGCCCATTAGTGGATGGAATGAAGTCCACCCACATAAGAGAAAATAATCTGCTTTACTCAGTCTATGGGTCTACAGATTCAAATGCTAATCTCATTTAGAATACCTACACACGGATATACACAGAAATAGTGTTTAACAATTTATATCCCAGTGAACTTGACATATAAAATTAATCATCACATTATTAAGGAATCGCCAAGAAAGCCTTAATGCTACCTGGGCAACAAAATCAAAGCTGGCAGCGAAAACTTGAGCTCTGGACACTACAGCCACAGCAAACAGTAAACACAGCTTAACTCCTAGCTGATATATGTAAAATAACCCGCAAAAGATCAATATGCCTCAGTCCTTTCATTAAATATATCAAGGCTATCTTTCAACAAAGAATTAAAAGCATGTTAACAGTGAAAAAAAAGTTCACAGCAAGATAAGACAGTAAGATACCACACCAGAAACAGATGTGGGGCAAAGATTTTGGAATTATTAGACCAGGAATCCAAAATAACAATAATCAGTATGCCAAGGGCTTTCATGGGAAAAGTGGACAACATACAGAAGAGATGGGTAATAAAAATAAAGACATAAATCTAAGAAATAATCAAAAGAAAATGCCTGAAATAAAACACTGTAATGGAAATGAATAATGGTTTTAGCAAGTCCTAAAGACGACTGAACACAGCCAAGGAAGAAATTCAGTGAACCTGAATATATGTTCAGAGAAACACACATACTTAAATGCAAATAGAAGAAAGACGTAAAAAAGATTAAACAGAATATCCAAGAACTGTAGTACAACTGCAAACATGCCTAACATATGCATAATAGAAAGTCTAGAAAAAAGAGTCAGAGGATCAGAAGAAATATTTTAAGTACTAACAGTTAAGAATTTGCCAAAATTACTAATAAAAGCCAAACTATAAACTCAGGTTGGAAAACACCAAGAATTTTTTTTAAAAGGAAAGAACAAAAAACTGAAAATAAATAAATCAATAAAACAACTACACCTAGGCATGTCAAATTGCAAAAAATATAAAATATTCAAAGAAAATTTTGAAGAAAGAAAAAAATGAGCCAAAAAGATACAGGGTAAATTTAAACTATACAGAAGACACAAAAACCCAAAATGTAATAAACTAAAATATCTACGTTTAGAGGAACTGCAGAAGTGTAAGAAAAGCTATTCCAATTGGCCTTGATGCTACCTTCTCCTTCACATAGAAGAGGTTAATGGCAATGAATCCATGGTGAAGGAAATAAAAACTTATATGAATGTGGTCAAAATGTAAAGGAGAGGTAAAGCTGTTAGAATTTGAGTGATGGAAAGAGAGATACATAAAGAGTGAGTGATACATATATATATGAAGAAATTAGAAGATTCAATGAAAAATTTTTTAAAGATTTTAATTTGGAAGAAACAGAAAGAAAAGGAGGAATGAGGCAAGAATTGTGTATGACAGAAGAATTCTTGTTCATAAGAGCATAGATAATGTCAGCAGCCATTCTCTAATGACCCTGAATAAAAAAAAAAAAAAAAAAGGCAGACATATTATTTAGAATGGTGACCATATCACTAAAACACTGAAAATGGAAATAATTAATGGTTATTTCCAATGAACAGGGCTAGTAATAGGGTGGGATAAGTGAAAAACCTATTCATTATTAATCTATTCTTTCTTTTTTATTTTTGAACATAAACATGTTTCTCTGGTAAAAATAAAAATCTTAATGGTACTTAAAAGCAAGTTTTAAGATAAAATTTTGAACCTCTAAAATTCTAAGAATCTTTTCATGAGAATCCCAGTAAAAGTACTTTTAAATGAGTCTCATTCATCTAAGCTGGGTGCACAGAACACTGCCAGACAGGGTGACACCCGTAGATAGTTGGTCTTTTTACTAGAACTTCAAATACCCAAGGAAGATAAAATAAAGTTGACATATCCCTTAACACGATGCATTTACTGCTGAGTGAAAAAGAAGCTGCCTGTGAAGTGGTGAGAGAAGGTGTCCCACAGTGAAAACACTTCTCAGCAAAGGACATAAAGAGAGATTAACTCTGGAGTTTGTCCATCAGGATGAATAAAGGCCAAGAAGGAAAAAAAAAAAAAACATCAACAAACCTAGAAATATGCAGTATAAGGTTGCACGGAGATCACTACACTACAGGAGACCTAATCGTCACACCTGAATGCCTGAGGAATGCCACACATTTACCATGACTGTGGTAAGGACACCCGTAGTTAGTGGCGATGGCACATGTGCCAAAAGGAGAGAAGAAACAGAATTTAGATTTCAAGGACCCAGATTCAAGTTTATGTTCTGCATAGCATGTAACTTTTCAGAGATGTAGTTTTATTTTCAGTCTGTATCTCCATCTCTATCTCTGCTAGAGTTAGTAAATTAAAAAACAAAAATGCAACAGCAGTAACAAAGACCATGTCAACAAATCTGCTAGTTTATTCCAAAGATGATACCAGCGGGATGGTTGATTTTACACATGAGCTTGACGAAACATAGTGTGTCCAGATTAAACATTATGCCTGGGAGCGTGAGTGAAATATTTCCAGGTGAGATTAGCAGGTGAAGTGGTAGACTGCAGATTGTCCTCAATGTGGGTGAACATTCCTGAATCTCCTTAAGAGCCTGAGCAGAACAAAAGGCTGAGGAATGCACAACACATATACTCACATATCCTTAAAGAATTCATCATTTTAGCGATGGGAAGGTAATTCTATTTAAGAGAAATATAATGCAAAGAAGGGAGAAACATGATTTTGTGAAAGATTTGGTAGCGAATTTTGTAGAGGAAAGGTATAAATGCTTCTTTCAACTTCAGTTTATTTAAGAGAAATAAAATGTCGTCCAATATTTCTAGGAAAAATGTGCCACTCCACAGGATGCTGGGAACACGCGATAAAGAAGCAGGCTCCAAGTAGAGAATTTCTGTTCCTCTGTCCTCTAACATCAGGTGCTTCAAGAAAACAATGTCAAGTTTAATGAATTAAGGTAAAGGCTTTTTGTGTAAAATATAGGCAAGATCATGCTGTAGGAAGGAGTAAGTTCCCTTTCTTAGTGGAATAAGTTAACAGTTTATTTCTCACATGAAGTGCAAGTGGGTCTTGGGTGGATTTCCCAGGCTCTGTCTTCCCTGTGGTAACTCAGCAATCAGGAAGCTTTCATCTTGCATCTCCATGGTCAGCCTTATAGGGGAAAAATACCAGCAGAGACTCTTGCTTGGATAATTCAGTGCCTTGTTCCAAAAGCAACTCAGACTAGCTCCAGTTATAACTCATTTACATAATTATTCATATAGCCTTTCACCTTGTAAAGGAAGCTGCACTAACCAAGGTTTCTGCAAGGGCAGAAGCAGGTAATAATGAATGAACACGCAGCAATCCCTACGTTCAGCTTATGTAGCCTCTCCTGGGAGTTCTATCACAATGCAAATGAAGAAAGTAGAAGTAAGCTGGCAAGACTTAAAGTCTAACTAGTTAAATTTGGGGAAACGGTCTTGGGAAGAGCCTGCACTGGAGGGAATCCTGAATAATGAAGGCATATTGCTCTTTCACTGATAGGGCCGTGATCCACATAATTCAGTCATGCTCGGGTCCCGCATTGCATTGCCTCTTTAGCACTACGTTGGAGGAACTCTTTCAAGAGTTACTGACAACCAGGGAAGCTTGTGCTTTGGGGTTCACTCAGCACCTTGCTTCAGCCTAAGGGGATCTAGTCCTTTAGGGGAGAGGGAACAAAAAGAAAAAGCCCGCAAAAACAAAAGAGGAAATGGAAAAGGAAAATAACTCAGCTTACAGAATTCGTTCAACTACAGCACTTGCTGTGTTTGCCAGCTTCCTCCAGACCAGAGCATGTCTCTCTGGATGACACAGCAAGAGGAATGTAAATAATTACAGGTGTGGTAACTGCCATTTGGATAGTGAGTTTGCTCCTGAATGTATTACTAGAAGTTTGCCTCAGTTTATGCAGCTGATAAAGAAGAGAATTTGGGGGTTGAATGGCTGTGTTTGTATATTTCACATTTAAGTGCTGGTAGCTTTCATGGCAGCTTTTGATTCAAAGTCATTTATTTATACTGACAGCAGCAGCACTTGAAGCAATGGGGATAGACAGAAAAGGTTACAGATTATACCACTAAATTCCCTACTGACTCAAAAAGCGTAAGTGTGTTCCCTTCAGGCTTGGCTTTTAACATCTCTCCCAAAGGCAGACATTGCTTTTAGAGAAGGCCCTTTCTTTATTTAAAAAAAAAAAGCCACTTTTCTAGAAGTGGGCTTTTTCAGTAAGACTACTTCCCTCATGTTTGGAAAGCTAACCCTTAGCCTCAGGGACAATTCCCTCGCCTGGCATGGAAAATGTAGCAAAATTAGGCATGAGGCAGAACCACCTAGCGAAACCCAAAAAATCTTCACAATCACAGTCGTGCTGAGCACAGCTCCCCCCTTAAACAGGGAAGTAGAGGTTACAAAATTGGATCCTATCCTATCCTGTCTTCTACTTGATTAACAATCAAAGATGTTATTTAGCCTTCAGTAAACTTCAACTTACTCACCAGTGAATGAAGACTAAAAAAAAAAAAAAAAATCTGGATGCTTACTGTAGTATAGTTAAAAAAAAAAAAATCAGCAAATATGGGATTGCCTAAAGGAGCATGTGAATTAATGCTCCTATTTTCCTGTAGATCAACATAAACTGCTTGAAAATAAGAGACCCAGAATCCTGACATGATCATGGTGATCTTACAGGACCTGGGGGGACACATGACACTCCTGGAAAGTCAGGTGCCTGTCATAAACCTGGAAAATGAGCTTCAAGATTGTCCAAAAGAACTACAGAGACAGTCTTGAGAAGGCCAGGTACCTCTTATATGCAACAAGGCCATGGCCACCAGACTTAAGAATAAGATATTTCAAGGAACCCTCATTTTCATCTTTCTCAAGGCAATATTTAGACAGAGCTAATCTCAGGCAGACACAAAATTTGAGAATCCCATTATGTTCACTGCACTTGACATTTATTTCCTCATTCTACTATTTTATTTTCTGTTTACTATAACATGATTTTCCAAGGGCTTCACTGCCCATTTGTACCCCAAATTGTATCTTCTCATTGCTTATCTATAGGTCTTGCCACACTAGGATTCCAAAATGTCTAAAGCACACATCTGATCTCTTAAGTCAGCCTGAGTTCATCCTTAAACCCCCTTCGGAAGTGCTAGCAGGTTAAAAAACTGCTGTTGCTCACAAACCCCAGTCTCTTACTCCATTCAGTACAAGCTCATTAGCAAGTAAATTCAAGGTCTGACAGATTTTTGCCTTTAGAAAAATGACCTTATTAACCAGAAAAGCTAAACACATATTTGGTAGGCACTGAGCATTTCCTTCAGGAAGCTTCTACATAACCTGTTGATCTAAAGTAATAGCTTTCCCTTCAACTGTATACATGTTATTGCTGGTAAATCTCATTAGCCAGTCAATGAACATGTTACATTATTAAAATCAATTACCTGAACTAAACAAAACAATTGCATGTTGCATAGATGCTCCCTTTGTTAGAACTGGGTATTTTTAGTGAACAAAAATATTTTTTGATCCTCTGCCTTGCTAATCTGTAAAACAAATTTCTTCTTTATTCTCTGTATTGGATTTGCTCATCAAATTTCACAGAATTCCCATTAGATCTTCTTTGTTACTGCTAACAGAATTCATCAGTACTAATTTGACATTTAGTTACTTCACTCATTCAGCCAACATTCACCAAGCATTTCCCCAAACTGAGTTTTAGGTAGCTCTTCCCTCAACAATGCAATTACCTTCTCACTTGTCCATCCATACTAACTTCGAAATTCCCAAATTGTTTCACACTGAAGTCTGAAGTTAATGCTTCCCAAAGTTCTTCAGATAAAGACCAAAATCTTTCTCTCATCTATAAATGCTCTTTGTGGTCTGACCTCATTAATTAGCACCTTTCAGAAACAAGTTGTATGGCATTTTTCACACCCTTCCTATTAGCCTCTATGACCAGCACCTGTGGTACTGTGCCCTCATAAATGTACACACCTGACCCAATGGGGTATATGTATGCTTAAGTGGGCACACCTGGGCCTGGGAGGCAGGGACAAAAGCACCCTGGGGAAAGAGGATTCAGGGGAGAAATTAAGTGTCTGTTTCTTTGCTGGATATTTTCCCTGTTCACTATCAAAAATCCTGCAAAGATAATACCGAAGACCCCGACTTTCTTCTTTAGCACTAGAACCAATGATGAACTTCCCAGATTGGAATGGTTGCAAAATGTACATCTTCCCTTACTTGCTGTATTGCAGTCATAATACTGTCCTTTCTAATCCTTACACTTGCCAAATGCCCTCTTGCCTCCTGGTCTTTGAAAACGTTATCTGCTCTGCCTGAAATGACCTTCCTTCGACTGTTCTGAATTAATTCCTAATCATCCTTCAAATCTTAGTTCAAGTACCACTTCATTAGCAAACTCTCAGCTGACCTTTCTGAGAAGTTCAATTATCCCCACTAATTCTGGCAGCACACCACTCCCTCCCATGGTCTAAATGATCATACTTGTAATTCTAAAAGTCTGTCTGCAATAATTTCATCTGTCTTCCCTGCCAGACTCAAAATTTAGGAAGTCAGGGTCACATTTTATCTCCACAAAAACACAATGATTGGCACATAACCACTTCTCTATAAATATTTACTGAAGGAGTAAACAATATTGAAATGTTTGAAGCTTCCATACAATTAAAGAAATCAAAAGCAAATCTTTACAAAATAGCAGACAGGGTATGATGGAATTCCATCATCTGTGGCTGTCCAAAGATCTTTGCCCATTTTAACAGTCCTCCATTTTGCTGGCCTGTACCTTTCATAGTTCGAACCCTAAATTTACTTTTCCCTGAATCCTTCTCTTTTATCATACAGATTTGTGACTAGTTTCCATCAAGCACATACACCCGTAGGAAACTGCTATGATAGATTTGAAGGTCATGAAACTCTTCTAGCATGAACAGTTGTGGAGATTTTGCTGTACTATTGGGCCCTACCTCTGTGGGTATTGAGAAGCAGGCAGATGCAACAGTGAGGCTGCTAAAAGATGTGGTTTAGAGGAGTCTTCACATTTCTCTCAAAACTTATCACTTCTGATTCTGAGTTCTTCTCTGAAGATGGCTGGCTAGTACTGCCACAAACTAAACAAATTCTCTTTCAGCTTCAACTGGCTACATTACTTCCACTAATACCTTTGAAAAAAATATTTACAGTGTATACCTAGCAAACAAAAGATTTTCATACAAAGAGCTCATGCATATCTAATTTATACATATAAATAATCCCAAAACATATGAATAGTCAATTCACAGATGTACATAGGCCAATAAACATAATAAAAGTATGCTCAATGTTATGTATGACCAGGGAAATACAAATTAAAACAACATTAATTTTCTATTTATGAAACTAACAAATTTGTAAATGACTGATATACTCAATATAAACAGGAATACAGAGAAATGGGTTTTCTTTAATGGCTTTCATTAATTATAACAAAGGAATGAGAATATACTGTTATACCTTTAGACATTTTCATTAATACAAAAATACACACTATCATCAATATTCAAAATGTTCTGGAAGTCCCAAACAATGTAGTATGTTTAGAAGAAAGAATAAGGATTTTCAATATTGTGCAAAATAATTTCAATATGTCTCACCTGCACATAATTTTCTACTCAGAAAAGTCTATCAAGTATTTTAATTAGCAAAAGTAGTGAGCCAAATATATAAGCTAAATGTGTGGGGAGGGGACTCAACCTTTCTTATATTTCAGTAATAATTAGAAATGATAATGAAAAACATAATATCCAAAAATATTACAAGTCACTATAATACATAGAATAGATTAGCAAAAGAAATATATAAGACATTATGTAAATGTATATTACAAAGAAACCCCGGGTAAATATCACAAAGGTAAAAATATGTACTTAATGTTTATTAATCAATGTTTGTAACAACAAAACACAAAACTGGAAGTTAATGTTTATCAGTTTCACTGTAGTGTTATATAGTAATACAACTGATCTTCCTCAGACACACACACGTGCACACTTAGGAGGGACTCTCATGATGAGATTTATGTCATAATACAAATGGATCAAGAAGAGGTGCTTTATATGTACTATGGAAAACTCAGCAATCAAAAAGATAAACACATGCCATTTTCAGCAACACAGATGAATCTGGATGGAATTATGATCAGTAAAATAAGACAGGAAAAAGACTAATACCTGATGGTGCCATGTATACATAGGATACAGAGAAATCAAGCAAAGAGTCAGATAAAGCCAAACTAAAGAACTAGACCCTAAAAGCTCACTGCAGAGCTGAGGCATTCAGAGAGAAAGGGGGAGGCCAGGCATAAAGTGGGAGGAAGTACAGTGAACAATGGTGGTGAACTATGGGGGCTTTGGTGGTGAGAGCCCTATGGCAACAGCACCAAAATTGGGACTCCTGTATTTCCAAAAATACAAACAATATAAACCAGTGATACCACAGTATTTTTAAAAAATCAAAATAAATAAAAAGCTACCAAACAACTTCCTCTTTCTGTTTACCAGCCATGTGAAATCACAGCAGCCATGAATAAGCAAGAAGGAGAATTCTCATCAGACAGCAGCCATGATAACACATAGGTCTTGGACCACCTGCCTCTAACCTGGTGAGAAAATAAATTCTGTTGGTTAAGGAGGGAGAAAATATTATTAAAAGGAACGAGACAGGAATTCACAGAAACAGAGACTAAGATGGAAGTTACCAAAGACTAGGAAGTAGGAGAAATGGGGAGATATTGGACAAAGCGTAAAATTTTCCAGTTATAAAATAAATAAGTTTTAAGGATCTATTATTTAATGTGGTAATTATAGTTAACGATACAACCTGGATGCTTAAATGTTGCTCAGTGACCAGATCTTAAATGTGCTGACCACAAAAAAAGAAATGGCAATTATGTGAAATGATGGGTTGTTAACATAGGCTGTGGCTACACTCATCTTACTACATGAGGACCTCACATCAATATTACAGTGTGTGAAATATATCTCAATAAAATTGGTTGGGTGGGGGAAGAGAAGAATGAGGTAGCTTTATAAATGTGTGAAAAATTGCCAGTCATGTTTTTGGTTTTTAAGATGTTGAACAAATGGTATGATGCAAATGGTATGATGTAGACTTTGTTTAAAAGAAATGCATGCTTGAACATGCCTGAACAGAATACAGAGACAATTCTATAATGATATTGTATCAGGTGCTGCTTTTAAAACCATCTCTCAGCCACTGCTTGCTGCCTTAGGCCCTTCCTCACAGGTCTGGAGCCTTGCACAGGGCATGGTGACTTGGTGGCACCCACAGCAGATACACCTGGGCTTCTTGCCACAAGACACACAGTTCTGAGATACATTTCACATGGTTTCATAAAATCTCAGGGGACAAAGGGACAAGCCAGAACTTTCACTTTTTGCTTTTTACACTGTGCGTGGTTTAAATTTATTATTTGCTTAAAGCATTCACTTTGGCTAATTTATAAAAGTGTCAGGTGTAGAAATCAATAGGACTTGCTAAATGATAGGTTCAATAGAGCAGTGTGAAAAAGGAAAGGTGAGGTGGCATAGCTTTCTACCCAGTCTTTACTGGGTAGCTACTACAAAGACAAAATTATAGGTGAACAGGTTTTTCTACATGCATTATGATTTCATAGGCTATTTGGGAAAGGAAGATACAGGAATATTCCCTAACCCAAAAAACTTACCTGGCATATCAAATCATACAGGAACAATTTACTTTCAAAAAATGGTTGAAACCAGTTAGCATAACTGGCAGGGATGATGGAGTTCCATTTTAGACATAGTGCATTTGAGACTTTCACATAGGAGAGCACATACTAAAGTATGTGGACACCTATGTCTGGACAGGATTGCAAGAATCTGAAGATGTTTTTCCACAACTCATATAAAAAAAGGGCCTAGTATATTTGATTGTAAAAAACTAGGAATCATTCTAAAGCCTGGTTAAGCAAGACTTAGTAAACATGAGGGGTAAACATATACGAGTAAACATATACGAGTCTGAAGTCAATGTTTATGAAACTTAAAAATATATACTAGACTTATTCTAAATTTCCTATTCTAACTTATGGAAATAGGTTTATCATTTAAATGTTTTTTCGCTATATAATTTTTTGAGATAACACTGCTTTATAGCACTGTATATGGTTTGGGGGTATAGGTGTACACCACTTCATATGTATATTACTACACCACACCACCACCAAAACATCCATAACCCCCCACCAAAATCCATCAGGCCTCCTTTCCCTACTTTTCTCCCCTTGCCCCACTCCCTATCCTCACCCTCTGGTATCCTCAATTCTGCAGTCAGATTTCTAGGATTTGTTTTGGTTTAGTTTTGTCTGTTCCTTTGTTTTGTTTCTCTATATTCCACATGTGAGTAAAATCATCTGGTGTTTGTCTTTTCCCTTCTGACTTCTTTTGCTTAGTATAATTCCCTCCTGTTCCATCATGTTATTGCAAATGGCCATGTTTCATCTTTATTTATATAGCTGAGTCGTATTTCATTGTGTGTATATACCACATCTTCTTGATCCACTCACAGACAATTATATTCATAGACACACACATATATTCTTTGATATATATACCTTAGAACTGCTGGATAGTATTGTACATCTTTCTTTCATATTTTAAGAAATGTCCGTTCTATTTTTTTTCATAGACGCTACCACCAGTAGCGTCATTAACACCAGTAAATAGCAAGAGTATAGGACCATTACATTACCACCAGTAAATACCAAGAGTATAGGACTGTGAGTCCCATTTCCATGCTAAGGGATCTGTCTTTAACAGTCTTTACCTTGAAACACTTGATTCCCTACAAGTTAGACTTCACTGGCTGGGTCCTTTACTCCACAACACTCACCTGTAGATGGAACAGAGTCAACAATTTTCACTCTAACAGTTCCAGGTTTCTTTGTAAGAAAGTCCCAAGACCTCAACTTGGAAGGACAGGGCAAAGCAGCAGGAAACACATTTGTCTTAGAATTCAAGCTATATGTTCCATTTCAACTTGAAGGCTATAAATGCTACTTTTTGTTCTCACTTAGCCAAGAGATGAATGATTATGTTCTCCAACAAACTCCAAACTAGATTAAAGGATGGATAATTTATGCTTTCCATTTTACATTTTCAACTCACTAGTCATTACATTTTTTGAAAAGTTACTCTTTGAAAGGTTATCAAGTGCTTGAAGTTATACAAACAGAAGCAGAGTCCTCTGACCTATTCTCTGACCAAATGTATTCAGGACACAAGAATATCTGCCACGCACGGAAGCTGTCCCTCCTGAAGCTCAGCAGTGATGTAAAAGGTAACTGTGAGTCACTAAAGCCACTTTTGAATTAAACTGCCTGGTGTCTGTGAAGAATAAAGCCTATAAAATGTCATGAAAGCTATTTTTAAAATGTAGCAGAAGAAAAAACTGTTTATTCCAAACAAATATTTTGACTTGGTTCACAGCAAAGGTTTCCATGAGATAAGAGCCTAAATTAAAATAGCACATTGACCAAGGTTGCTGTAATAAAATGTAATAAAATGTCAGACTGAAAGAAGAGAGTTGTCCAGGGAGCGTCATTTAAACTTTGATTCGTCAAATCAGTAATTGAACTCAACAACCTCATGGCATCTGAGAGGAAACTAAAAGCCAAAAATCTAAAACCAAGAATGAGAAACGAGAGCAAACAGAATGTCAAATCTTAAGCCCCTTAACAAACTCCCTTAGCACTGGACCTCTCCCCACCTTCTCTTGTCCACCACCATCACTTCGTATGCCCAGACCTTTCTTCCTTTAGTCTCAAGCTCCTAGTATCTAATACAAGGGGAATTCTCCACAAAATTTGCTTCCTTTGCTTTCTCTTTCTTTCAGATCATTTAGAAGATCTAAATTTCAAGTTGGTGAGAACATTAGAAAACTTCCTAATTGGGTAAAATACTACCAACCTGATTTGGTTAATAATTAAACATTTCTAACATCAGGCTGTTTTAGCATAGTAAATGGTCCCCATATTGAAAGAATGAGCAATTCTCTTTAAATTGAAATAGGCAAGAGTTTTTCCCCAAGGTTCTTGTAATACAGGAAGTGCTAACTAATACAAAAGATTACCAAGCATGTTCTCATTTCTCTTCCAAGAGTGCAAAAGAAAAATTAAATCCAATCACACTGCCAATTTAAATAATATATAAAGATTTAAAGCTTACTTTTAACCATTTACTGTTGATTAGGTAATTAACATATCTGTACTTCAGCAACACATCCATAGTTGGAAATTGACTTTGTTCAGATAATACAGATCAAGTCCAAGTGTGAGGACAAATATAAATTAAAAATAAGAGACTTAATTCTTCTGATTATAAGAGATTTCCCTTCCCTTTTTCTCTGAGTATATATTTAGAAAACGTGTCAATGGAAGTACTTTCTCCTTTCTTTGAAATGTGTAAAAGTCTTAAAAACCAGGCTGCCTTTGGTCAGTTTTCTGATGTAGGAATGCCTTTTTTAAGGAGCTGGGAGCCAGCTCTTTGAAACAAGAATATCAAGAGAGACACTTATATATGTGCCTGTGTCTGTCAGACAGATGGAGGACTTTAACTTCAGTGGGCACTGATTCCAGTTTCAAACAGCCTGCTGTTACAAAGGCATCAGAAGTTTGTTACTCCTCAAACATAAGCTAATGGGCTAACACAGAGGTTACCTGATTTACCAGGTAAACCAACTGTGTGTCACAGATGCTGTGGTCAAAGTTCTCTGACTAGAGGACCAGTTGTTGTTTCTCTTTGTAACATGTAGGTACTGTGGCTTGTCTCCACATGGCTATAAAGGAATAAGATTTCTTTCTATCTCTGGAACCCATTACTGGGTTGTTTGTGATGTGTCTCCCACTCTGGTTTAATGCTAATTAATTAATAGTAAAAGTGTTCTCTTTCTCTACTATCGTTGTGAAAAGATGTATGGGATGAAAGAATATTTTGTTTTTAACTGTAGTTCCTCAGCACACAGAAAGAATCAGATACAAACCCTCCAAGTGGCGTAAGGCTGTGGCCAGCTTGGAGTCCCAACAAAGGAATGAATAAACCAACATCAACTGAATTGTCATTTGACTTCCTTGCTTCCTTTGAATAATTAACCCAACTAAATATTAAGTACAAATTCAATACCCAATAAATATCTACTGATTGATAAGACATGCTAATTGAAAAGCACCAGTACTCCTAAATTTGCTGGCTTGTATTCTACTTGACTTTAATTGAACAATCATCCCCTATAATGGTTCTCCAATAATTTTGTATTTTATTCTTTTTTTTAAATTTTTTTTATTTATTTATATATATTTCACATCATTTCAGTCCCTGGGAGTCACCCACCACCTCCCCTTCCCATACACTCCAGCTGGTCCCCATTCTCTCCTTGTGATAGGGTGTGCCCCCCCCCCCACTGTCTCTTATTTGGGATTGCAGGTTTCAAGGACAGGTAATGTTAAAATGGGAAAATGACCTTAGCTGGAATTTCCCTTCAGGGGGATGCAGGGGGAAGAAAGAAGTGTAACAGATTTCCTGGAAGGCGGGAAATCAGGGTATATAAAGGGTGTGCAAACAAAGAGAAGGATTCGATTC
>PVHY01005716.1:26466-80822 GCA_004024945.1 Uropsilus gracilis | reverse complement strand
CATCCGTTTGGGGGCATTTGGTTTGTTTCCAATTCTTTGCAACTGTAAAGAGGGCTGCAATGAACATGCGTGTACATGTGTCCTTTTGAATTAATGTCTTCATGTTCTCTGGGTATATTCCTAGTAGTGGGATTGCTGGGTCGAATGGTAAGTCCACATTCAATTGTTTGAGGGTCCTCCACACAGTCTTCCATAGTGGTCCAGCCATCTCTTGAGCCCTCTGTGGAGTGAAGGGAACAGGGGAGTTGAATTCACACAGATTTAGGTTCAAACTCCAGCTTGACCTCTTGCTGGGGTGGAAGGTAGGGTGACATCAGACAATCCAGACACAGCTGGGGAACCCTGCAAGCATGTCTCCGTGAATGCTGCTGAAAAGTCATCCCACCTTAGAGTCTTGACAAGAATTCCCCCACACAAAGTGGGACAGAGGCCTTGGGGGCACTGCTTCTATGGGGGGGGGTCATTCTTGAGACTAGAGCCAAAGAAGTTCCAAACTTGCTCAGGAACTGGAGCTGGTGAGATGCACAAAGAACATATTCACCTGAGACACTCATCTCAGCCAGGTTTGTCCCTTCCCCTGAGTGGGGTGGACATCTGACTGGACTTGACACCAACCTAATGGGTCCCATGACGTCTCCTTATCATGTGACTTTTCTGAATCTCAGAGCCTGAACTTTGGCCAAAGAAAAGCAGCCTGTGGGGTCAGGACTGATCTATAGAGCTTCAGCCCAAGGAGACTTAATGCAGTGTGATTGAGGCATGTGTAGGCCAAGCAGGGTTGGTTGGGGTGGGAAGGCTCCTCCCTCCTGAACAGACAGCTGGGCATGCTCCTCAGGATTCTCCACCTCAACTCCCCTCTTTCCTCTCCAGCAGGTTCTAGTGGGGTGTCTGTAGTATTTCAAATGCTCTTCCTCCTGAAGGATCAAGGAGCCATCTGAAGGTACCCACACCCATCTAGGGCTGAGCAGCCACCGACAAGACAAAGGCTTTCCAGGCTGGGTGACTCCTTACCTGCCTCAGGGAGCCTGAGTCTGGTCTAAGAAGCCACAGGACCTCAGTCAGCCAATGGAGGCTCAGGGTCCCCACCAGGCACACATAAGGAAAGGGAACAACAGGGACTAGGGAGTTGGGGGAAGCTGCTGACACTGGAGACAGACAAGGCTTTAAGATATTCCAGCGGGAGAGTTGGGAGCTATAGAAACCTGGCGATTATTTCCCAGACACTGGACTCACTGCTCAGGAAACAGGGCAGGGAAGCTGAGGCCTGTGTGTCATCTTCCCTACAGCCACAGTCTGGGGCTGCCCATCCACTGGAATAAGCCCCCAGCCCATGAGGTTGCTTAAATCTTCAATAGACAGCTTGAGGCTGGTGGCTGCCAGGACCAGCATTGCTGTTCTGGAGGATTCCGTCAGGTAACAAGTCCTGCTGGGCAGATGGGTCTAAGCAGGAGGTTACAGACTATGGCCGGGGGGAGGAGAGTAGTACAGAGTCAATCTGTCCCTGACTCTG
This sequence comes from Uropsilus gracilis, assembly GCA_004024945.1. Lineage (NCBI taxonomy): Eukaryota > Metazoa > Chordata > Mammalia > Eulipotyphla > Talpidae > Uropsilus > Uropsilus gracilis. The sequence goes on along the minus strand of PVHY01005716.1, from coordinate 79,312 downwards.
TTCATGATGTTGCTGGGATACCATCTTACTTTTCCTCTTCCTGTGAGTGGATGCTCCTTCCTGTGAGTGGATCACGTCATGCAACAGTGAGAGCCTCAAGAAGCTGCAGCAGAGACCAGGAAGTCCAGAGCTGAACATACTTCCAGTAGACACTGGGCTTAGGCTGTGTCCTGTTGTCATGGTAGAGGGGAAAGGAATTGCAGCCCATGCTACCTCTGCTCACAGTTGAGCATGTAAAACTAGTTGTTGCCTCCAGTCAAGCAGAGGGAGCCAGAAAGTCTGGGACTTTCCAGGCTACCCTGTGTCCATCACAGGGGACAGTGTTGGAATGACAGCAGAAGGTTGAGCTGGTCTCAGGGATCCAGGAGTTTGAACTGAGAAAGGTGGGTGTTAGCAGAGATGCTCTGATGAGACAAGGGGGCCTTGGAGCACGGTGGTACCTAGAGTTATTGGGAAATTGATAGGGAAATCACAAAAAGGACATCGAGAAAGTGCTTGAGAGAATCAGCGTGCAGTTCCAAAAACCTCTCTGCAATTACAGCGATGCTCAGGGACCAGAAGGTGCCAGGAACCACAGCACCAACTGGCCTTTCCAGGCACCCAGACCAGGAAGCAGATGCTACCCCTCTTATGCCCAGCACTGTGCCTATGCTGGCAGGCAGTCACACCTTCATCCCCTGATAAGCCCTGGAGGTGGAGGTGCTCTTAATTCCATTTTCACGTAAGGAAACGGAGGTCCAGAGGGACAGAGAAACAGAGACGCAGCTCGAGGGCATCCAGAGTCAGCAGTGGATAAGAAATCAAGCCCATGTGACTGGCTGCCCAGGGACCCTGGCCCCAGAGCAGAGCCCCCCGGGGCCAGCTGTCCACGATCTCCGCCTGGCCATCCTACAGACCCCCGATCCAGCTCCACTGACTGCAGAAAACTGCCTGAATTTATGGATTATGTGGACTGTTGCCTTTTACTTTCCAAAACACATGAAGCGATTTTGTCTGGAAATGTTTTACAAGCCCCAATTATGCCTCCTACATTCCCTCCCGTACAGCCGGGTCCCCAGCCAGGACTGTAAAAGAGCCTTTCCTTCTTTCTAAAGCCTCTTAACTCTCTGCCCCCAGAGAGGGCCGCTTCTCCCCGAGTCTGGGAAAAGCCCCGCTCCCGTTCTGGCCCACGGGGAGGTTTGAGACAGCCCGTCATGTCTCAGCCCTGCACCCCCTCTTTCACGAGACTCTTTAATTAGGTTCAGAAACATGTTTACGATCCTGAGAACCAGCCCGTGTTATATTAGGCAAGTTCAAAGCCCCATTTCCCCCAACAACCCTCAGAACATTTCGGCAAACTCCGAGGCCTGGCTACCAGCCAGCTTGCAACAAAATCAGACTGTGGGCAAACAGCACCCCCTGCTCTGGACAGCTGGGGAGCACACAGGACCTAGGACTGGGAGGCCGGGGTCTTCATGGCCACCCCTCCTCTCAACCCAGGACTGTGCTCCGGCCCGGTTCTCAGAAAGGCAGCAACCACTGGGAGGGTGACCCTGACCACCTCCCAGCTTCTGACTTGTACTCTCTCCTCAGAGAGAGGCCCTGCGCTCCTTGGCTTCACTCCTGGTGGGGCCTGGGCTCCAGGCAGCAGGAAGCCCATCCCAAGCCAGCCGGACATGTGTTTCCCACGTGCCGCAAACCCACGTTCCAAAGTTGCAGTGAGAGGAGGCCCAGTTTTCACCATTATTGGCTGACTGGCCTCACTGCTTCAAGACGCAAGGTAATTCTTGTTCCCATGTTCTGTGTGATGAGGTTGAGGCCCAAGAAGAGAAAGGATGTGGTGCTGGGGCACCGGAGACAGAAATGACACAAGAACAAAGTCAGAACTGAGGTCCCCCCCTTAACTGTGCAAGCCAGAGGTTGCACACCCCCTGCTTTCTCTGCAGGGAGAGGCAGGCAGAAGCATGGGCATGTACCCCACCCCAAGTATCCAGAGCCAGGCATTGTTCAGGTCTTTATCTGCAGACTGCATTACCATCCTATCACAGCTGGTGAACCCTCCTTCAGCAACCAGCAAACCCAGAGGCACTGCGCTTGAAGAGTAGGGGGATGACTACTTTATGTTCCTCCACTCATGCTCAATCCAGCATTGTCCTCAGGGTTCCTCTGCATTGTTCTTCCCATGAACAGGGTCCTCCCCCCATCCTTATTTTCATGGGATGCGGTGCTCAAAGCCTGCCCACCTTCCAGACACACAGCCCCTGTCTGTTTTTCCTCTACCTGTCGCTGCTGAAGGGGCTGCCATTGGAAAATGCCCTTGGCCAAGTCCAAGGTCCAGCTCCTCATCCACCTTGCTGTGTGACCCTAGCAAAATTGCCTCCCCTCTCTGAGCTTCATACACCACGTGTTTAATCTTCAAGACAAAAAGAAAATTTAGGGCATTCAAAGGAAGAGTCAGCCCTGGGCATGCCTGGAGATCCAGCAAGACACACTTGCCATCACACCCTCACCTTACCCAGGGGCATCTCCCAGCTTCAACATCCCTCTTCCCAAGAGACCATGACACATAGGGCCTGGTTTTAGGGTTTTCGCTGCACTCAAAACTCAAATCTTAGGAGACACAGTGCTTTGAACCGATGTGTCATCTACACTTGAAAGTGATTTCTCTCAGCTGACAGTCCTGAGGCCTCCAGGATGCAGGCAGAGAAGTGACAAGCTGTTTTGTCACTGAGGTAAGACTTTGTAAAGTACCTGCAGAGATGTCTGGGCACCACCCCAGGGCTAACGACAGTCATGCAAGGGAGCATGTGCAGGTCCCCTATACAGATCTGGGTCTCAGCTCCCTGCTCTAGAAAGGAACAGTGCGGGCTGGAGAAGCACCTGGAGATTTTTCCTTGAAGTTGTTGCAGGTTTCTAAGGCAAACATGAAAGTTTTATGTGCCTTTCACTTAAGGCACTTTCATCTGTTGCTGAAACTGGAGCTTCGTTGAGATAGGGTGCACATACAACTCTCCCACCTAAAATGCACCACAATTAATTTTTAGCATGGTCACACAATGTGGGAACATCATTCCCAAAGAACTTGTATCCATTAGTAATCAGTGCCCATTTCTCCCCTCCCCCCCTGCACACCCCAGGCAACCACTGATCCACTCTCCAGCCCGAGCATTTGCCTATTCTGAATGCTTCCACAAATGGCATCAGCCTATAGGGGTCTTTGTATCTGGCTTCTTTCACTCAGCAGAGGGCTGGGCTCCTGCAGGCACCCTGCTGCCTGCTGCACCCTGCTGCCTGCAGCAGGGGGCCATGGCTCACCTCTCCATCCAGGCTGCCTAAACACAGGCGCCCCTCCCTCTGGAATGCCCCACTCCATCGAGCCATCTCCGGGGTGCACAGCCCCCTCAGCCCTTTGCCTCCTGCCCCAGGAAACACATTTCTCAGTTCTTTCCACAATTTGAAAGGTTTTAAGACAAACTGACCTGCTGTTGACAGCGCTAATTCCTTTCTTCCTCTCCAATGCTCCTGTCTGTTCTCTCTCTCTTTTTTCCTGAAGGAATGTTTTTTTGATGTTGTGTGCATGGGTTTTTTCCCTCTCTCCAGCTGTCACTTTGGTATGGGGATTGATGCGGGGTAGCTCTTCCGGGCTGCTGCTGGGTCTTGCTGGCTTCAGATACAGCGTCTACTGTGCTCTCTGCTCAGACAGTCATCCTTGTTCCCATTTTTAAATGAATTGCTGAGGTGCAGCTGTGGTTGGGGTTTCCCAAGATCACTCCCAGAAAGTGGCGGAATTAGATTTGGCACCTTGTCTGTTCTGCAGCTTCTGTGTCCCCAGGGAACCCAGGCAAGACACTGCCCATGATGCCCACACTCCCCTGCCAAGTGCACCTTCAATGGGACAAGCAGTGGCTGCAAGGGCCATGCAGGCAGGGTGCTCGCTGCTGCTCAAGGCAGGCTGACCTGAAGTTGTCCTGAGCTCTGCAAAAAAGAGACCAAAAGAAGTGACTTCACTGAACAAGTTCAGAGGGGCTGGATAAGTTTAAGATCTGGTTCCAGCACTGATATTATCACAGGTGAAATCAATCACGGTGATGCCCCTTATTTGCCTTTCTTTTTCCCTGGCTCCAAAGCCGTTGATGGCTCCCCATGATGTGCAGATCGGCAGAAGCATTCCCAAGCTCCTTCTGTGTGGCACAGGTCCTTGGTGATGAGGGGAACTGCCTGCTCTGACACAGAGACCCCAGGACACGCACCGCATCTCCATGTTCTACCTCTCGAATCATTCCCAGTGGTGACATCAGGTGAAAATATTTAGCAGCTGAGATGAAGCACGTGGAAGGCACAGATCTGCAGGTAGGGTGAGGAAGGTGGGAACAGCACCTGATTGCCAGCTGTTGCAGGAACTGGGGTGGCAGCTGACCCCTGGGGGTTCCAAGTCTGTGTGGTGTCAGTACCAAGGGCTGAAAGCAAGGCTCTGCAGGGAAAAAGGCGAAAAGGTACAGACTTGGTGACAAGTTAGACCCAGCTGCTAGCTTCCACTTTCTCTGTGAAGCAGCTGGTGAGAGAGAGCAAGGAGGGATGAAACAATGAGGCCAGCAGAGGCTGTCCATTTGGGGAAGTGAGAGGTCCCCAAGGACCGGTGCTACATGCTGGGGAGCCCTGATGACAAGTGTTGGCACTCACCCTGAGTATAGTTATCAGTAGCCAGGATATGCTGGGGAAACAGGACCAAGTAGCCCTAGGACTGGGATTGGTAAGCAAAAGAGCCAAAGAGGAGAAGGAGGGTAGAAGGAAGAAAGAAGAGGCAGCATTTATGCCAAAGGGAGGTCTGTATTAAGCACAAGTAGCCGTGACTGTGTAACAAATCTCCTAAGAGCTATGGGATCACAGTCCTTTACTTTCTTTCATGTTGCTGTAGGTTGGAAGTTGGGAGTGGTTTGCTGGGTGATCGTCTCATGAGACCATGGTGAGTGAGAGGTCAGTCAGAGTTGCCATCATCTGAAGGCCTTGACTTGGTTGTGGACCCACTCAAGATGGCTCTCTCACAGAGCTCCTTAAGCATCCTCACAACATGGTAGCTGGCCTGACTCAGAACAAGTGAGCCCAAAGACAGGACAGGACCTCTTGTGCTCATGACCTGGGCTCAGAGTTCACACACCATCACTTTCAGCATGTTCTCTTGCCCATATGGGGCCAATCCAGCCTCAGTGTAAGAGGGGATGACACATGAATGCAAATATGAAGAAGCAGGGATCATGGGGCTTCCTTGAAGACCAGCTATTACAAAATGCACTTATTAAAGGCAAACCACTACTGGTGAAGAACCAATGCCATCTGATATCTCCTCCATTCTTCAAGATTTTCATCAGTGAGCACAATGCCTTTGCAGAGTAGCAACTCAAAAAGCATTGAATAATGACCCACTGTGGTACAGATTTCATAATCACACCCTCCCCTTTTCAGCCCCAATCTGTAATGAGTCAGACAACTGGGCCCAGAGCTGTGAAGAAACTGGCATGAGGTTACATAGCTAGTAGGGAAGTGAAGTAGGGCCACGCCCAGCTCTTCATGTGCCGGCTTCCCCCTTGGACTACATTAGAAGACACTATCCCTCCATTCAAGAGGGCACCCAACTTCAGAACTCGATCTTACTCACAAGAGAAATCCCAAAGTCTCTTTCCAAGAATGGAGGCTCCTGAACACTGTAGTCGAGCTACCATGGGTGTCAGAAGACTCTGTTTATACCATTGCCACTCCTACCTGTTTTTGTCTTTCTGCATGCAACTCTCAGGAGATTGTTCCTGACTGGCCTCCCTCAGGAACTTCCGATAGCAGAGCCAGAACCTCCAGGCCAGGGAGGAAGGTCAGAGCCTGGGGGACTCAAGGAACCAATGAAGTCCACCTTTGAATCTTCCTTCCCAGTGGCCCTGGAAATCCCCATCTCCTACTGCATTCTGGCCAACTTCTACTGAGAACCTTTGGACCAGAAATGTGGATGTACATTGATGGCCCCAGCTGTGTCTCCCTTGACTCAAATTCCAACTCCCTCTCTTATGAACTGTGACTTGGAAGCCAAACTCACTGAGCCTCCAGTTCATCCTCCTTGAAAGTGATCTTCCACCAAAGAGTGGAAATAACCTGAGGTCTTGTCCCACCCTCCTGGTTGGCCAGAGGAGCAGGAATGGCCTGGATCAGGAAGACCATATGTGTTCAGAGGCCACTCCTGGGAAGCAGGAGTGGTTATGTTCCCACTCTGTTCTTTATCCCCCAACCACATCTTGGGGGGTCTAATTTCCGCACTCCAATGTCTAAAACACCCACGCACCCAGGATTCTCAGTGCCCCTGGGGCTTTTCTAAGACAGGGACAGACCAGGCACCCTTGCCTAGTAACCCCAAATTGTTATCCTTTTTTCTTGATGGCTAACAGCACCCCTCACAGACACTGCTGGATTCAGAGAGAACATCTGGTACCATCACCCCCAAGTAGGTTCAGGACATCAAATATGTCATTTTTAAAAATTGATTTGTGTTAAAATCATTAACACAACCAAGTAACTCTGAGATTACAAACTCACAGGTGCACTCACCTTCCACACTGAGCCCTGTCTCCCCCAAATGCTCCACTCTTCTACCTATCTCCTCCCGTGACTAGTTTCTTTTTCACAAAATTTAAGAATTATTCTAGGGGGTTTTTTTTGCCAGCTTATTTTCTTTTTTAAAAAGTGCTCTATAAGTAAGTGAAACCATTCAGCAACTGTCTTTCACTTTTTGACTTATTTTACTTATCAGGAAAATAGTTTAGAGATTCCTTAAAAAAAAAAAAAAGGAAATCCCATGTGATTCAGTAATATGACTATGTGGCATTTACCCAAATGATATGAGAACAATGGCACAAAAAGACCTATGTATGCCTATGCTTCTAGCACATTAGTCACCAGAACCAAGTCATCAATCAACCTAAGTGCCCAGTGATAGACAAGGGCTACAGAAAGTGTGGACTCTATGCTCAGTGGAATACCACTATTAAAAAAGATGAAATAGTGCCTTTGGGAACAAAATAGGTCCAAAGTTTATTGAGCGAATAAATGAGGATGCTCAGACTTTCAGGTGCCTTCTGGAAGCATCAGAGAGGCTGGCAGGGCCTGGAAGTGGGAAGCCAGTGGGAAGCTGGGTCTGTTGGTGGTCTTTGGTGTTGATTGAGAGGGGCCAGTAGAGCTCAATCCCACCCCCTCCTCCCCATTCCTTCGGTCCCTGTCACCCCATTCCACATTGCACTTGGGTCCTAGGTATTTTGGAGTATGACTGGGTTTCACCCCAAGAATAACAGTTACCCCAAGAACAACAAAACCATAGCCTACTCCTTGTTTCCCCAGGTAGGCCTGCCCCAGCTCCCTGCAGACTCCAAAGATGGTTACAGCTGTTCCCTATTTTCAAAGGACACCCACCACCACCCAGCGAGGCTGCTTGGTCTATGAAGAATACGTCTCTTCTTTCCCCGGAATGGAATGCGTGATGTGTTTTTTCAGCCTACCCCCTTCAGACATGAGGGAATGAATGAACTCTGGGTTGGCTGCTGCTCCCTTCTAGCCTCACCTGAGTGAGGATGGCTATTAAAGTGTAATTCTGAGTGATCCTCTGCTGAAAGCCAGCAGCCACCTGTGGGGTGCCCAAGCTTAAGAGATTGGGGTTGCAGGCACACACCAGGACAGAAGGCTCCCGGAGGAAGGCCACAAAGGGATGCAAGTGCACCTCTAGACAGGATGGGTATCATCATTGCAATCCAGTTTGTTTTGAGTCAACCATAGTCAAGCATTTTGTCATTTCAAGAGATGCATTTCATCAGCCACCACTTACTAGCACAGGTCTTTGAAGTCAACGGGGTCTCCCCACTTACCAATCAGAGTATTAAATACACTGGGGACATAAGACATAGAGTGAGGATCTTGATCATGTGATCATGTGACCCTGTGGTGGATAAGGAAGTCACTAAGAGACTAGCCCCCTAAAGTTCTTTTCTCAAGGGAACACCTTTTTCTTTCTTTGTGTCACTGTGACAGGATGAATGCTGTCCCTGTTTATTGGGATCCTCACTCCTTCATCTCTATCAGTCAAGTCACTATGCTCTACAACTGCAATAGCCAGTGTTCTCATGACTATTGGGGATAACAATGGAAGCACTTCTGACTTGAGTTTGGAACACAGTTTGCTACCTAAAGTCCTAGCTCCTGACCCAGCACCAAGGACTCTGAGACCAGCTTCTTGGAGGCCATCTGGACAGGCTACTTCCTGCTGGCCCCTGCCCAACCACATTCTCCTGCTTACCATCCCTCAACCCTCTGGGCCACTCTTGGCCAAAATGCATTTACAACAGCTGTTTCTTTTCCCCAGGGTGTCCACCCCCACTTTTCTGAAAAGAAGTCACACTGTTTTTCAAGATGACTGTCATATCCCAGGCAGATTTTGCTGGCCCTAAACATCTATCTTGATGCCACTACATTGCATACACTAGGTCTTCATGTTTGTTCAATGGAAGAGTGATTGAATACAGTGTGAGTCTCTTAACAAAGGTGGTGATTCTGAGAAACAAATTGTTAGGTGATTTTTTGTGTGTATGCCAACGTCATGGAGGGTGCTTACCCAGTCTTACACAATGTAGACTCACTGCACTTGCCCAGTCCTAGGTTTGTAGACAGCTTCCACATACCTCAGTTCTTCCTCTCCAAAGGGACCACTGGGGGGCATGCTGCTGAATGTCATAAGGGGTATGTGACTGAATGTCAACTTAAACTAGGCCAGTGCTAAGGCAGCCAACAAAATGGAAGATAAAGGTATGTTCCATATGTCTTAGCCTCCATGAGCATACAGGGGTGTGAACTTATAAAAGTTAAATAATAATCATCTGTAATCCAAATAAAAGATACAAGTGACCATGGAGCAGAGTGCTAGTCCTGGTAGTTTTCAACTCAGCTTCCAGAAAAAGATGGAGTATGTAGGCAAATGGTCATAATTCAGGCAAGGTATGACTTTGTGGCTAATGAGCACCCAGCTCACTAGCTGGGTGGAGCAGGCCTTCCTGTGGACCAATTTGTCAGGGAAGGCTTCCTGGAGAATGAGGTGAGACCAAGGATAAAGCAGAGGGAAGAGAATGAACAAAACAGAGAGGTCAGCAAGTGGGTTCAGAACTCTGCCCCCCAGGAAGGAAAATACCAAAAACCAGCATTTTACTAGAAGAGTCTATGCACACAAAAGCTATTATTGAGCTTCTCAGATATTGTTATCATTTTTTAAATTCCTAATGAAGGTAGCAGGTCCTGATCAAGGGCCACTCTGCCTCCAACCTTCCTCCTGGTCAGCTGAGGGTCCACCTCTGCAATGCAGGTGGTAAAGCAAACTGTCTTGTAATACTTTGGTTTCCATTGGTTAGAGATGTCACTGCTTATTATTCTTCAGGACACTTGGCTAAAGTGCAGAGTTGTTGGCAAGTGGTAGAGAGAACCCAGGTCTAGTCAACTCAGATTCAAAATATGACTCCACTTTTTTCCAGGGATAAGGCTTTCAGCATTATTATCATCATCCTCATATCAACATTGTCATTGATATGGTGCTGATTTTGTGAGTGTTCTATATCCAGTCCTAGTATTAACCTCCCTTTACAGATTGGGAAACTGATACACAGAGAATATTTTTCCCACAGTGACCAGTGGCCTATAATGACAGAACTGGGATTTGAACTCAAGGTGCTGGGTTTGAAATGTCCTGCATTTGTCTCCTGTGTGCAAAATAAGGATACCGGTCACTAGTTGTTAGCTGGTTAGCTTTGACTGTGATACAACACAAAGTTGTGTCATTCCAAGTGTGCTTGACAACAAAACCAGAAACCCTTTGAACATCTTCAGAAGGGTGACCTTTTACTTTCAAACTGATTTTCAGATGCTCTAAGCATGATCAGTCTTACTGGAGGGAAAATTCATCCCTTGTACTTGCCTGTAATATTAGTGTGTTCTGGTTTCTCCCTTTGCACTTTCAGAAGAGATTTCTGAAAGAGCGAGGGCTGGTTTCAACTCAGCAGGACTGGAGTTCAGCTGACGGTTCTTGTTGAGCAGCCACACATTAGTGCCACAAACACCAAACCCCTCTCCTAGACCTTACCTGCAAAGTCCCCTTCGGAAAAAAAGCATAAGAATGGAATTTGGCAGGAATTTGAATCTTTTGCAAGCAAAAACATGTTCCTTCTAAGCATGGACCTGGATGTCTCCAATAATAACAGACATAGAAATAGATGACTTTTTTCTTTTCCTTGCTCCTGTGCTGAGAACTATTCAAGGTTATTCACAGATATTTTAATTGAATGATGACAACCTGCATGTAGATTAAGGCTGCCCAAACTCTGTTTCACCTAGAAGGAAACTAGCCTCTCCCTTCCTTCAGTGACCCTGTAAATAACCAAGCAAGATGCCTGGCCCAGGAAACTCTCTGTGCATCAGAGAAAATCATTGACCAATGGGGGGTGTTACCAGGTGCTGGAATATATTATTACCAGCTCAAGCATGGCCACCCCAGGCTGGGAAACATAAGGGCAAGGATGAATGAGTTCCCACGCCTCCCTTGCCTACTCCCAAGAGCTGAGCCTAAGAGAGGAAATTTGACCTCCTCCTCTGCTACAGGAGAGGTGACTGCACCTACAAAGTCCCTGGAGAACAGGCAGATGCAGATCAAGCCTGAGGAATCCCGCTAGTGGTTACTGAACACTTACTACAGGGATTTGTGTGGGTTTTGTTTATTACAGTATTGCCAATGCCTAGAAGACACCTAATACATGCTGGATGGATGGATGGATGGATGGATGGATGGATGGATGGATGGATGGATGGATGGATGGATGGATGGATGGATGGATGGATGGTCAATGGATAATGAGGAGTCAGCTAGCCGAGTTGGAATCTGCATTGGAATCTGGAATCAGAGTTCCCTCTTGACTTCATGACTTCCCTCTTGCTGCCTCCTGGGAGACACAGATACAGATGATGCAGAGTCCCCCCAAGACCCTTCACTACAAAGGAGTGGAGGCAAGTGCATCCTTCAAGGCAGCTCAGAGCACAGGACAAGATGCCTGCACAACCAGATCCTCCCTGCCACAGGCATAGCCACTGTGTGCATATCCCTTCCCCTCTATGGTCCTCATTCTACCCAGCAGAATTCTTAATGTCTGCCTACTCTCACAGGTGAGCAAAAGTGCTTTGCTAATTCCAAAGGCAAGTTAAATATCCACTAAGCCTAGCCTCCCTGGACCTCAGTCTCCCATGTACAATGAGTACACTGTGGGTACTGCCAGCTCTCATATGCCAGGATTTCCATAGGGCTTTCAAACTGCAGGTATCAAGGTAGGGGGCAGACTCCATCACAGAGATATCATAATCTCAGTGCCTCCCTTGCACCACCTGGGAATTGGTCAGTGTTCACCCTGCACAACTGGACCCAGCAGTTCTCTATCAGGGGCCTATGTTTGGTAGGCATAAACTCAAATCATGGTGGAAAAGAAGAAAAGTTGCCCCTTTCCATTGGGAACTCTTGAAGAAGAAACGCAGATTTCCAGAAAGTAAGGTGGTAAAGTCTTTTGGAACTTGCAGTCTACCTACAATAATCCCCAAATACTTAGAACTCCAGGACCAAGAGACAAAACCTAAGGTCCAGACAAGCTTTCTTCAGGGTTGTGAAGAAAGGTTTGTTTGTGAAGAAACCTTTGTTTCACTCTCAAAACAGTAAACCCTGAGGCTAGTAAAGGTTGTGGAGGTGCTCGGGAAAGGGTCTCTGCTCGGCTCGCTGGCTCCTATCCTGAGCTTTCTCAGCTCACAACTGCGCAGTGTGAACTCAGGAGTCAGAGCCAGCCAGTCGGACAGAGAGCTGGAGCTGAGGGCTTCCTAGGGCCACCAGCCATGCCCCACACACTCTTGGTGCCAAATTCAGATTTCATTGCTCCTTTCACTGCCCGAATCCACACCACCACTGAACTTGACCAGGTCCAGGGAGGAAATCCCTTCCATCGTTAAAACATCAAAATAGCTACAAATCCTTGTATTGGCCAAGGGCTGGGATCTGGGAGTAACACTGGGCAGTACATCCAGGGACCCTACAGCCTACCCAGGAAACTCTTGCTCACCATCTGGCACTCCAGGGCCCTAGAGGCTTCAGTCACCCTGCCAGGGCTTCCCCCACCTGCTCCCCACCTGCTCTACCACTGACCACATAAGCTCCCATGCTGGACAGAAGGTTCCCGAGGGAAGGAACCAATGCTGGCTCATAGGTAACGCTGGGGCCCTGGGTGGTACCAGCAGATCTGGATCCCCGAGTCAGGTGCAAGTCTCAGGTCACCCCACCCAGCCTCTCACTTGTGCCCGCAGGGTTGGCACGACCTCATGTGCTATTACCAGGGCCCCTCAGAGCCCAGGCTTGTGGCCTGGGGTGCAGCCCTTCATTAGGTAGCAGCAGCTGTCCCGGAAGGGCTTTGATGGGGGGCCATGGTATTTCTCAGGCTTCTTCTCAGAAGGAATAAGTTAATAATGTGAAAGCTTTATGACCTCTCTCTTCCCCCCTCGGAGACATGCCCTTGGGTAGACGAACAGCGGGCTAGTTAAGGCCGAGGTCCGGGATTTCCTTCTCTCTGGAAGGAGGGTAATTACCCCCAGGAGGGGCCAGGACAGGGACGTGGCAAGGCTCTCACCTCCAGGCAGGAGTGGGCTGGGTGCTGGCAGCCGAGCGCGCTGGTCTGCAAAGCAGAAACAGATGGGGAATCCATTACCTGCTCTACAAAGGCAGCGGCCTGGCTAATAAACGTATTTACTGGGTTAAATAAATACGCAGAGGGTTGTTAAAAGCCTTGCCCTGTGACTTCGAGTCACCGACATTTTTCACTTGTCAGAAAGGGGCTTTTGGAAGCTTTCAGGCGGCCTGCCTTCCTGCCTGCGTCTATGCATCCACTGTGACCCCTCGGCTCCTCCGAGCATGGGGAAGAAAGGGTCTTTGTCTAGCAGTGTGGAGACCCTATGGGTGGGCAGGCAGATCCGCACAGACGGTGTGGGTCGGAGGCCTCAGGATGGGGATCCCTGCCCAGAAATGGTACAAGGTGGCGCCCTGAGCTGAGACATCTTGAACAGCAGTGTGTGGTCCATGCAGAAGGCGCCTTTGGGTTGAAGCACAGCATTCCCCAATGATACAGGTAAATTCTAGGGTCTACACTGCCATGGCCTTTTATAAAACATTTTGGTAAAATACACTGCTGAAAACATATCATTTTAACCATCTGGAAAAATATGACTCAGTCTAGGGCATGCACAATATAGGACAGCCATGCCACTCTCGAGGTGCAGAATATTTCAGCACTCTGGAAGGAAAACTCATACCCACCAAGCCCTCCATTTTCCACTCCCAGTCTCTAACAATCAGCCTCTGTCTCTATGGCTTCAGCTATTCTGTGTGTTGTGTAGAAATGGCATCATGTAACGTAAGAGTTTGTCATTCACCTAGAATAACATTGCTAAGGTTGATCCAGATGGTAGCATTTTCAGGATCCCATCCTGCTTGATGGTACAATAATTCTCCATTCTATGGATGTATCACAATTGGTTTCCCCATCCATCAGTCAGTGTATATTTGGGTTGTTGCTACCTTTTGGAAACTGTGATTAGTGCTACTGTGACCTTGTACATGTGTGTGTTTGAATGCTTCTTTTTAATTCTTCTGATATGAACCCAAAAGTGGATTAGTGGATCAGACGGTAATTCCATGTTCAGCTCACTGAGGAACTACCAGACTGCTGGCTACATCCTTTGCACCTGGGAGGAAGTAGAGAAATAAGGAGACAAGTTCCATGTAAAATTTCAAGTTCTGATAAAGAAATTTAGTTGTTAGTTTGAAGGTGAGAGAAGGCTAACATTGGATGAAGTCATACTACCATGCTCTGGGCACCTAATCACCTACACACATGCACACACACACACATACACAAAATAGGGACAACAGGGTTCTCATCTTACAGATCAAGAAGTCAGGGGATCTAGGGTCACACTGAATATGTGTTTCCAGGATTTAAAATCTGGTCCTTCAGACCCTGGGATGATTTTTCCATCACCACAATGACTTGAGAATATAGAAAATGGCATCTGTCCTCGGGTCCCCAAGAAGCTTTCAATGAGTTATAAAATGACATTTTAGATTTTGTCATATGGCAATGAGTGGAGGGCCTGGTCAGCACCACTCTTTGTATCTTCAGGATCCCCTAGGGAAGGAGACCCCAGAATTTTTCCTGGTGCCAGTCAGTCAATTACATGCCCATGGATACTGTGTGAACCTACTTGTCTTTGGTCAAAAAGACTTCTGCCTCCAAAAAGGAGAGTTATGTCATGAAAATATTTGTTGGTTCTAGAAACAGGAAAAACTGGGCGTGTGGGCACTCTTCCTTGTTGTCTACCTGTACAACCTCATCTTCAGACTCTTTCAGTCAAGTAAGGGGCCCCAATGAAAATTTTGACTAAGTCAAGCATAACTAAGTCAAACTTGACTAAATTATCACCTATTTCACACATAACTGTGGTATTCATTGTACCTTCTCATCTAGACTGGGATTGTCACTTCATAGGTGATTGCGCTTACCGTATTTTATACTACTTTGTGTCTTCACCTTAATTTATTCCTTACTTTTATTCCTTTCTTAATTTATTCACCTTACTTTCTTGTCTAATAGTCACTTGATGCCCAAGTGCTCTGGTGGTCCCAGGTCAGTCCCTAGGGCCTGGAGGATACCACAGAAGTAGGACTTTAGACATCTTGAGACCTGGGCTTGAAACCCAACCTCAAGAGTAACTGAGTCAGGTTGAATAAGCAAAATGTGCAGCCAGCTTTTACCTGCTTCTCACGCATAACCATGCAACCCATTAGGATCCTTTAATTAAGTGATGTTGTTCCTCAAAGCCTATCTCCAAGCACAGCCCTCAACTGGGTACATACCATCAACATTTCATTGTTTCCTTTGTTTAGGGGGTTGGGGGAGACATGAAAAAAGGAACAAAACATTTGAAGTGGTTCTTGAAATGTGGACCCTATCACTCCTGTGTGCTGAGCTCACACCATCAGTGAGATATTATAACTGCCATTCAAGTTGTAGGCCATCCAAGTCCCTACACAATGTGCAGGTTAAAGGGTTTAGGCAAAACCAGGTGAGTTGAAAGTGCCACAAAGTCAAACAAGCTGCCTCCCACCCTGGGTGGAAAGGTAAGGAGAAGCCCTTTAGTCCCCAGGTCCTATGTGCTGGGCTCTGGTTTATTCACACCCACATTATTCTAACTCACTCTTCCCAGCACGTTTTCTGAGGTAAAGGCCTTCCTTTGGGAACCAAACAGGGAAAAAGCAGAAAAGGCGTTTTGAGATAATGAGCAGAAGTTTGCCATCAACTTGACGCATGTCGGTTCCCCAAAGATGAGCTGTGTGCAGCCGCTCCCCTTTCAAGTCTTGTTTATGGTTGGTTAAGTAAGCAATGGAGTGATCTGTCACCTCCGCTCTCAGCCTGTGAGGGGAGAGAGCAACAAGTCAATCTGACGTGAAATGACTTGGACAGTAAGTAAATGAATCCGGCCTCGATAAGCTGCCTTGGCTGCAGCTCTCCCACGGGTCCTAAACATTCTGATTAAGGACTGATGAGGGTTTCCCAGAGGAGGCCAGATTCCCCTCTTCCCTGGAGGTCTCTGCAGAGACCCCGCCTCATCTGTTGGTGATAGTTTAGGTGGGAAGGGGAAGTGGGGAAGGGACGAACTGGGTGACCTCTGAGGTGAGCTGTAAGGTTGCTTTGCCCAAGCAGTTTTCATAAACTTAATTATGTGAGGTTTCTGCTGAAAGGCAGATGACCGGAGCAGAGCATATAAACACACCATCGCCTCTGCTTAGGGTGGGGGAGAGTATTCTTCCTGTTTGGGGAATCTCTTGGATTCTTGGTGGAAACTTTTTTTCTTCCCTCATTGAGAGGTGGAAATGTTTTATTTACTTGCAGTCTTTCCTAGGTTTATACCTATTTCCTAACCATTATACATTCTAAAACACCGCCCCAAATCAACAAGTCATTTCCTTTAAAATGCCCCAAACAGTTGGCAGATGTTTTTAGTGTTGTTGGGTTTTTTTGTTTTGGTTTTTTGTTTTGGTTTTTTGTTGTTGTTGTTTTTTTAGTGTTTTGAATTATTGCTGATCTGTCCCCTTCAAAGCTGGTCTGTCTCCTTCAAAGCCCCCAGTTCATGGTGACAACCATATATAACTCATTTGTCAGCCAGGGCTTCTGGCTTCATACTTACCAACCAGGGAGGTGATTTAACTTCTGTATGCCTCATTTTCCTCATCTATACCGTGGGGCTGAGAGCAAAGTCCCCACACAGGTGACCCTAGAGTATAAATGAGTTAAAACTTGTAAAAGATATCAGTGAGGGTTTACTGTGATTTTTTGCAAATCTTAGCAGATCTGAGACAGTACTCCAGATATAGTACATACAGATGTGAGCTAGGATTTTATAAGTGGCATTATCATCTGTGGATGAAGGTCATTCTCTCCATGTGCACCCCTCTCTGATGTTCAGAGACTCCCTTGTCTTATAAGGGAAAAGAGCAACCTCCCAGTGAGGAAGCTGCAAAGACTCACTTTGGGGCTGATCTACATGGTTTACATCAGGGCCACTATGTTTCCCAGGGCCTCTGTGGTCCTCTGGCCCCAGGTCTGGCTTGGCATTGAGTAAGTTCCCTCTGTCATGCTAGGTGAGTCATTCCCCATTGTACAGCTGATTAAACCAGGGCACAGTTCAAAAAGAGGTTATATGTTGTGTGCAAATGTTAACATTAACATAGCTAATGTTATGCATCAGCTTTGCATAACATGATTAGTAACATTGTACAGCTAGGAAATATAAGGTACTTCCCCTTTACTTTAGAATTGTAAGTTTCAAGAAGGACCTGGCAGAATTATGGAAATTTGATTTGCTGACTTGATTGTGTCAGGCCTAGGTAAGAAAAGCTTAAGTTAACTATATGTCAGGGTGTGGCTTTAACCTTCATTAGAATTCATAGTTCTCTTTCAGAAAGATAGAAGGGGAAGAAAAAGAAAAGCGAGACTTTTGTGATGTGAGATGATTGACAGGGCTTGCTCCCAGAAGAGGGGGAGGAGGGCAGAAAAAGAAAACAAGGAGGGAAGATACAAAAGAAACTTAGAAGAGAAAGAAAGGATCAACCATTTTTGGAAGAGGATGGAGACCTGGCCATGATGACTGAGGTGGCCTGGGATCTGTGGACTTTATGTTGGTTCCTGTATCTTGGAGTTTTTTCTACTGCCTAAAGTTGAAAGGATTCCAAAAGAAAAGAACACCATGTCTTGGATCACGTGTTCGGAAGATGCCAAAAATGACACCAAAGGAGGAAAAGAGGAATACCTGCATTTGGAACACATGCTTTTGAAACTCAGATTGATTGGGCATGTGGTAAGGAGACCAGGACAATTTTGGACATGTGATGTGGTAACTGGATTTTTTGTTTATTTTGTAGTACATGTAATGGAGCAACTGGGGTTTTTACATGTTTATCTTGTAGTACATGTTTATGTCATCACTTTCTTACTTGCTTGCTTAGTAATAAATTGTTTGATCACTTTAAGAGTTTGGTCTGGCTTTGGCATTACATAGCAAGGGCTATGGGTGGTAACAAACCTTAAAAGAGACAGGTTTAAAGTTTTTTCTTTCTTTCTTTAGTTTGGGAGAAGGCCTATGGAAGGTAGGGAGGCAGTAGGTATCTAAATGACAAAAGTAACTTTTGTGTGGAAGCTTAAGGGTTGATGCAGGCTGTTGTATCTTTTGTATTGGATTGAATGGTAGGGTTTTTTTTTTTTTTTTTCTGGTCTAGGAAAAGCTGGCAAAGAATTTTTAGTAAAAATGAGCTTGCCCCTCTCCCTCAATAATACTAAGAAGGAAAACTGGGGAAGAAGTCAGATGACCCTGAGCTAGCCACATGGCCAGGGAGAAGCCCACCAGCCCTTCTCTTAGCATGAGGTCAAGGGCCTCAGGGGTCTCTAAGCCCTTGCTGCTCCAGCGTCTCAGATATGTGGGTGCCCTTAGTTTAAGGACAACAAGCCAGAGCCATTATCTCTTTAATTCTGACAGAAGGACTAGCCTACTGGTAAGATAAGGTTGATTTTATTTCCTGGTCCTGAATAATCGAGATTGTTCATCCCCAAAGCTGTAAATGTCACCCAGAATAGCAAAGAATTGAAAGAAAATGAGCTCATCAACAGATTGAAAACAAAGTCTCCTTTCTTTCTCATTAACAATAGGGTTTTTTTTTTTTTTTAATCAACATTTTTCTTCAGTGTGAACTTCACTTCATTTTGCTTACCTAGACAAATGTCATAAGATAGTTACTGGGTATACAGCTACTGATAACCTCGACAAATCAGAAGCCATATAGGTCTGAGCAGTTTTGCCAAAATAATTGACCAGCACTGTTCAATAGCACGTGTGATGATAAAAATATTCTTTCCTGGTCTATAATTTAGCATTGCCTAGCTACATGTAGCTATTGGGTCCATGAAATATGGTCAGTGATGCTAAAGAAGAGAATTTTTCATTTTAATTGTCATGTAAAATGAACAGTCACTGTGCATAGTGGCAACTGCACTGGGTGGGGCAAAACTATTGCCATCAAGGGGAACTTCTGTCCAAACACAGGGTCCAGGATAAGTCTATGTGTGGTAACGCTCCCCACTGGCGCTTGCTTTGGTTTGGGGGTGGGGTATCGGGAGAGCACCCACTCTTTCCACGGCTGTGTGTGGGTTTATTAATTGTCTACATGATTGCTTTTGTAAAGGCATTACCTCTCTGAAGCCAGAATTAGGAGCTCTGAATTTGAAGCCATTTATTAGGCTTAAATTTATGTGGTGTGAAATCTGTTAGATCATGGGCTCATCGGTTGGTTGTCTAGAAAAAAGGCCCATCTACAAAGGGTTTTCAGGGTGAGGGTCAGCGATGTAATCAGAAACATGCCAAGCCCACAGCAGAAGGCTGTGTGCTTGCAAGGAAAGTTCGAGTTTGTGGAGCGGCCTTTTGAAGACTTTGCTGTTGCTAACATTTCCTCCCTGATGAAAAACAAGAGCAATTATTTTTCACTATTGTTCAACTTCACTGAAAGGTAGAAGACCCCAGAGGCTCAAATTTGAAAATGCAGAGAGTCTGGGCGCTGGGCTTCAGGGACTTGGGGCCAAGGGGCAGATGTGGGACCAGACTGGAGGTCCCATCCAGGTCGCCACAGGTACCAACAGTCCAGCCCCAGAGCAGCCATGGCTTTGGAGCCAGGGGCTCCTTGTCTGATCCTCAAGAATCATCTGAGGTACCCTGAGTTTAAAAACAGATTTTCAATCCCTGCTCCCCAAATATTCTATTCTATGGGTCTGTGGTAGGCCTGAGAATATGTAATTTTAAACAGTATCCTTAGAAGATTGTCTTAATGAAAACATTTGGGGAATTTCTCAGCAGTGATGGCTCTCTCTCCACTTAGCTCTTCCTCACAGTCCCAACCTCCCCTTACAGTCCCAGCCCCCAGCAAGGACTAAGGGATCCAAACGGAAGGTACTCCCTCTCTTTATTCACAGCACTAAGTCTCATTCCCTTTCACCTGTGCTACTGCAGTAGTCCTCACCTCTCTCCACCTCACCTCTTGATTCTTTGGGGAGTTGACAGCATGAGTTTACCTTGTATTTTTTAATTGTTATTACTTTTTTATTTAGATAACACTGGCTTCACACACTGTGTACGATTTACAGGTACAAATTCTCATCTGTTCAGCATACATCATCATACCACCCCCAGCACATATACACCCATAATTCACCACTGTCCCTAGAGCCCCTCCTCCATTGCTTCCTACCCCCTCCTCCCTCAGTTGGTCACCTCAATTCTATAATCCACTTTCTAGGATTTGTTTTGCTTGGATTTTGTCTTTCCCTTTGTTTTAGTTTTTCATATTCCACATGCCACGTAAGAGTGAAATCATCTGCTACTTGTCTCGCTCCCTCTGACTTATTTCACTTAGCATCATCCACTTCAGTTCCATCCATGTTGTCATGAAGGGCAAGACCTCATCTATTTTTCAACTGCTGAGTGGAGTTTCACTGAGCATATAGACCACATCTCTATCTGCTCATTTATCCTTGGGCACTTAAGCTGTTTCTGTCATCTGGCTCTTGTAAATAGTGCTGCAGTGAACACAGGTGTCCTAAGTCCCTTCAAATTGATGTTGTTTTATATTCTTCAAGGGGTTCGACCATCTACATTCCTGCCAACAGTATAGGAGGGTTCCTTTATCACCACCTGCTCACCAGCACTTGTTGTTTCTCATCTTTTTAACATGGACCACACTCACAGGTGTGACAAGGTGTCTCACTGTGGTTTCGAGTGACAATTCTCTGATGAATATGAATTTTCTAATACAGAGTTGAAAGTATCTCATTCTTGTTCTTTGTGGCACCACTTCCTGCCAACAAAAGCATCCTTGGCCTTTGGGGTCCTGCCCCCCCCGCAACTCACTCCATCATCCTCATTTTGAACATGCTATTGGTTTTAACTTTGAGGCTCACATCCCCATCTATGCGCCTCTCTGTGAAACCCCCTCAATCCTACAAGAGGATATCAGGTACCTAGCTGCCTTTAGCTAGGCAAAGGCAGAGAACAGGACAGCACAACCTGACATTGGGAAGAGTGGTCTGCCATGGCCAGAGCATGGGGCATGTGACAACCACAGGGGTATGTGGCAGCCACAGGGGCCTGTGACAACCACGGGAGCATGTGGCAGCCACAGCAGGACTGAGCTGAGGGAGCTGGGCATAGTCACACTTTGGGGTTGGAGGATGCCCACCAACGAGGTAGCATGGGCAGCCCTGGAGGCTGGCTGCCACAAGTGTGTTTTTGCCTTTGCCTTTTGAAAAATGTCACTTTTTAAAGCAGAGAAAATAGGATAATAAAATCTCAGACATCATTCTTTGGTGGGGTTAGCTTCCTCTGAAACACTGTACATATTCCAGGGGAGGACCTGTTCTGTGGATATTGCAAGGCCAGCTTCCTCCACCCTCTGACTCACACCTTCATTCTGGGGGTTTCTTCAGATCAGGAGCTGCTGCCCAAGCTGAGAGGGAATAGGATGGGGCTGCCCTGCCCAGGCAGCTCAGTGCAAGATGTCAAGGGTGATGCAGACATCCCCTCTCTTCGTGGGCATGATGTGCCAGAGCGGAGGGATGGGGCTGAGTAACCCATGGGTATCTCAGGAGTGGGGTGCCTGCTTTCTGTGCCAGCAGCAGTCATCGAGGCTTTCACAGGGAAAGGCTCAGAACAGGTGCAAGGAAGAACAAGATGGCAGCCTGGATGCACAGCCATGCCCAGGCCCTGTCAGGGGGTCTGCAGAAGCTGCAGGGCCAAGAAATCACAGCACCATAGCCCAGAGCAGTAAGGAGGCAGTGAAGGGGAGGGAAGAACATGCCCCACTGGCCAGCCTCTGTGACTGCCCCTCCCCACAAAGCGCAGAGTCAAGCCCCCGCCCCACAGGGCTCAGTAATGCTAACCACCTGGCACCTGCCATTTGGTGGCCTGATGCTGGCCAGGCCTCCCCAGGCACCTTTCATGTGACATTCCTCCCTCCTCGGTTTTCACAGGACCAAGGGTTACTGCCAGCACGGCGCTGGGAGATGAGAAGCAGGCCCCCGAGAGGGAGCAGGGTCGCCTGGGGACCCCCAACTTCCCTGGGGCAGAGACTGCAGCTCCAGTTCCCACACAACTTCTGGCTGCAAGTCTGCAGATGCAGACAAGTCATCAAAGGCCAAGAGAAGGTCCCTGACGGCACCCACACTTAGCTGGGGATCCAGACAGACACCCTGGGGTGTGGGCTGCAGGCTGCAGGTAGCACTGATGAAAGCCCCTTTTACGTCTGCATGGCTTGTTTGCAGCACTCATTGGTCTCAGCTCAATGTGGGGTAATACAGATCCAGGTAATACAGGGGCTGCTATTATTTTAGAGGAGACAACTACCCAGAGATTTATTTGTAGTTCTGATCATGACTCACTTAAGGTCAAGCAGCTCATGAGGCAGGAAGCATGAACGAAGGATGAGAAAGAGTCAGGTTCAGATCCTGTGACTGGTACTCCCCCAGTGTACCCCCTGGTGGTCTGGACTCAGTCCCAAGGCATAGTTAATCCTTGCGAGGGGGTAGATAATCATTCCCTCATGAGGGGTCCACTGTCAATGCTGGCAGGTCTGGAGTGGGAAAGGTAGCACATCTTTCCAGGGTCCTCCAGTGGCCTCCCACCTATTCCTGGCCAGTCTCCCATCAAGCACAACTCTTCTGCCCCTGCGCTGAGCATGTCCCCATTTCACAGTGTCCAGTTGGGACTTGCAGGACAAAAATGGAAAATTAAAACCAGGCTCTTGAATGGCGAGGATTGTGTTCTTCTCAGCAACCTCGTAATGAAATGAAATTGAGGAACAGCTGGTTATAAACGTAAAGCCATTTGGACTGGTTCCAAGGCCTGTTTCCCAGGACAGAGCTAGGAAGTTGCTGGTCAACTGCTGGATGCGCCTCCCAACACCACAGCTCTGTGGGTACTTGTTCCCCAGGAGCTCCCATCCAAGTTGGGCTGCAGAACACTTCTAAGTTGGGGAACAGCACCTGTGTGGACCTGACTTCTGGGTTCCCAGGACATGGAGGCCTCTGCCCACTGGCAGCAACAGGGGAGCAGGGGAAGGTGTTGGATGTCTGTGGGATCCTTGGCTGCTTGGAACTGTTTCTCTAATGGGTGATCTATGGGGTTTGGCCTCATGGCTGATCCATTAGAGCTCAGGCCCCAGAGCCGTCTGCTACCACCCCAGGCTCCATTCACCTGCAGTCGCATTGGCCTGAGAGGACTGGACGAAGGGATGGGGCCTGGCTCACGGCCTGGCTGCTGGGGGCCAGCCTGGGGCCAAGTTGAGAGGGGAAGGAAGTTTCCTGCATCTAGGGAGGCCGAGCCTGTGGCAGAGAGAACACGAGTTTCCGAGACTCGGAAACTACACACTTGTGGCCCCAGGCCCACCTGTCCCTTTGAGAGACTCCTGGGTCTTGTCTAACTTCTCTGAATCTCTTCTCTTGCTTGTAAAACACTTGAGATTGTCACACTAGGCATAGATAATTCCAGAGTCCGTGTTCTGGAGAAGGCACTGCACCAAAGCCACCTGCCTTTTGGGTTATTATTCAATCAGGAAAACTGCCCAGTTGTAGCCCGGAACAAGCTTTGAGTTGGCATTAGTTAAGTGACATGGAGGGTCTTCAGTGGGTTTGTCTGGAGGCCAAAGGTGCATCTGCCCAGGCCCAGTTGCCCAAGGTCATGGACCTCTGACACTGGTCTCTCACCAGCCTGGGACCTGCAGTGCCCCTGAGCCCAGCCCACACCTAGGGCAGAGGGGGTTGAACTTGAGAGACGCACCTCTGATCATACTGAGGCTTTAGGACGCTGCTCAGGAAGCAGAGTTTCACCAGTAACCAGCACCTATCGAGTGTTGGAGGCAGGACTGCAAACATAGGAGCTTCACCTGCGTCCTTCAAAGGAAGGAGAAAACGAGGAGGTAGGCTCCGTTCTTTCTTCCATGTAGATTCCTGTGTGCGCCCTACCAGCAGATCTCCTCTCCGTTGCTTTCTTTAGAGTCACGTGCTACTTGTTGAACAAGGGAAGGTTAAAAAAATTTTTTAATGAAAGTAAATTTAAATGGAGAAAAAGCAGTGGCAAAGCAGATGCACTGAGCTCTGACAAACTTATCAAATCAGGACTCAGGTATTCAACTGAGAGACCTGGGGTGTGGGGAGGCTTGTAGCCTGCAGGATTGCACTTAACACCTCTTGTTGTGCCCCCCAAACCTGAATGCACAATCCCTGCTAGTTCATCAGCAATGCTGGGGACCTAGCAGGGGCCCCTCCACTCCAGTTCTCCAACTTCTGTGCCTTCTTGAGCCTTTCTAATGTCTGTGTCCCCTCAAGGTGGTAAGTCCTTAGGGCCAAAAGTAAGAGAGCCTGGCCCTGTACCCACACCAACAGGGCACCGGGTACAAACTAGATGCTTGATGACTGAGTAGATGCTGGATGCACAGGATGGAGCTGAGATGGGGGTGCCTGTAGGAGGGCCAGCTTCATGTGCTGTGCAGAACATCAGGCTCTGAGGCCTGGAGGGCAGAGGGAGCAGGGTACCAGGGACTCTGGCAGGCTACTGCTGTCTCCCTGCTGGAGGTGACCCCAATGACCCTGAAGCAGAGTGGAGCCAAAAGATCAGAGGTTCAGAAACTAGGGGAAAACCATTGTCCTTCAGAAGGCAAACAATGAAACTTCTAGAAGGAAAGACAGAATCAGAACCACAGAAACGCTGACATACTGGGACCAGGAAGGAAATCTAGTATGGTCACAGATCTGGGTTAGATAAGCCAGTCACAGCTCATTAAGTGGATGGCCTATTGGCTCCTAAGGCTGCCAACTTAGAGTCATCCCAAGGTCACATTAATAGAAAGCCAATGTCCAGTTCTGAGGTGAGAACCCATGTTTCACTCTATACCAGCCACATGGCATATGCCCAAGGTTCCATCTCTTCATTCAGAGCAAAATGAGTGGAAGGATGAGGGGCTGGAAGTGTGGTTAAAGAGGCAGGTTGAGAGGCACCAACTCTTGGGCTTGAAGGCTAGAAGCTCAATGGAATTGCTTAAAGAACTCTGGGAGGGAGAGACAGATCTGGGCTGGGGGTGGGGGAGGAAAATAGTAGAGGGAGTTGTAAGAATCCATGTTTCCAGTTAGAAATGCTCTGGAGGGGAAGCCTAGCCTCACAGCACGTGATCACCAGGTGGCAGGTGGGCAGGTCATGCCCACCTGGGCGGGCAGGAAAGGTGCCCTCTCTCCTTTCCTAAATCTCTGAGGAGAGATCCTGGGACAATCTGGATTTTTTCCATGGTGAAACCCCCAGGCTGCAATGCTCAGAGAGCCTACTGGGCTGCAGAACAGCACCAGCTGTCAGTTCCTCCAACTACACAGATCCTGATGCCCAGCAAGTCCAAGGTGCCGGCCTCAGGTCCCCAGCAGAGGTGATGTCACCATGGAAAAGTGGCATTCCGGCCCACACCTTTCCAGGTCACAAAGATGTCCTGCAGCAGGAAGAAGCATTTCCTGGCCCTGCTCCCCTCTCAGGGGTCCCCGGCCGGGTATCCTGTTTCTGGTCCGGGAGGGCATCCTGTGGCGGTCCTGGGGCCCCAGAGCCTCACAGGGGCGGGCCTGGCACAGCCTCGGTGCTGCTCACAGGCGCCACAGGCTCCAATCAACAGGACAGCTGGGCGGGGTCCCGGGTGCTGAGGACAAGTCCAAGGCAGGAGGAAGTGTGACCAGGACCCAGGGAGGCCCCCACCGTCCTGTCACCACCACTCCTCCTCCTCAGTTAATTCACCAGCAAACTCTTCCCAGCTTATCTGATGCCATCCTGAGGTCTCTACCTAGCATCCTCCACATCCATTCCCGCAGCAGGCGGCCACCCCAGGACCCAGCTCCCAAGAGGTGCCACAGTAGGAAGCAGTGCCAGTTGGGCCTGTGAACATTGGAGCTCCTTGCTGAGGAGAGCCGGTGGTCCTCAGCACTAGGCTCAGGAGTTTGGAGCTTAGGGTCAGAGCAACCAGTTGACCACAGGTCTTAAACAAGCTCAGGTGATTTTGTCTAGTATGCAGATGGGTAACTGAGGTCAGGCAAGTTGTTTCTTCCTCTAGGTTCCAAAGTCAGTTTCAGTCTTTTGCTGGGCTGTGGACCTGTGGTATGGGGCCCGTTCCCGTGCGCAGTCACCTGGTCCTTCACCTGGCCCTTTGACCTGCAGGCCCTGCTCCTTCTGTGGGCCCACACTGAAGGTACATAGCTCTGGGGTGTAGTTGGTGCATTCATGTGAGAGGGACTATCTTAACCCTCCCCAGGAGGCTATTTCCCACTGTGCTAGGCCTCCCCTACCTCCTCCTCTTTGAGCAGACCCAGGTTCCACAGAACTGCGTATCTCTGTCCAGTGGGCCATCCTGGACAAGGGAGAGCCTGGCTGTTGCCCTTTGCAGGGGTAGGATTTTGTAGCACCCATGAAACTTGAAGTACTTACTGAGTGAATGACAGGAGTGGCCTTATCATCCCATCTCCAATGTGTCTCAGATTCACATCTCAGATCCTCCCTTTTCTTCGTGCCATGTAGTCAAGCGTGACTTGCTCAGAGGGTATTCCCCCAAGTTTTGTTATTGATAGGGTGCACGCTGGCATAGCAGCTGACACGCACCTGCTTCAAAAGTCAACTTTCTTCATCCTGAAGTACTAACTCCAAGTTAGCCTCCAAACTTCCACTGTCACCTCTACCGAAAAGCCTTCCCTAAACTCTGGGCTGGTTGTGTCTGGTACTCTGGGTCCTCTCTGCTCTGCCATCACAAGTGTGGCTCTTACTTGTGTTCTGTTTCCAAGTCTGTCTCCCAGACACTGAGAGAAGAAGATCTGGTATTAGTCATTCACATGTGCATGGCACCCAATCCAGTGCCTAGGCAGACAGGTGAATGAAGAATAATTGATTAATAAATGAATAAACTTCATTCATGAATTTTGAATGAGAATTCAAATCCATATCATGAGCTTCTCATGCATGAGAAAGCCCATACATGTGGACATCAGAATCACAGGACCCATCATCAAATATAAAGTGTCTGTTGCATAGAACAGTAGTCATCTCAATATCCAGCTTTCCATTCTGGCTTAGACATGGTCCTCCATAGCCCCAGATAAGAGAAAGGAAAGAAAGGGGCTGGGGAGAAACCCTATTAAGTTCTACTCTGGATAGAGATTCCAAGTTTTTAATTTCACAATTAAAATCAACTCTGAGTAATGAAATGTTAGAGGTTGTTGGGTCTAATTTCTGGAAGGTTTTTTTGAAACGGCAACAACCAGGTGCGGATCTTGCTGTTGTGCCTTCCTTTACTTCCCTTTTCTGCTGGACTAAATATGGCTGTGATACCAGGTGCTGCAGCAGCAAGCTGAGATTATAAGATGTCTCAGAAGACGGATTCCATGAACTAAGTATAGCAGAACAGAAAACAAAAAGGAACCTGGACTTCTGAAGATGGAAGACTAACTAGTGCAGTTCCAGGCTAGTTGTCCCCATGTTTTTTGTTGTTGCTGTTGTAATATAAATAAATTCCTTGTGTTTAAGTTACCATTATTTTTAGTATACTGCTACAATTGAAAATAATCCAAATTGATGTATCACCAAATTTATATTCATTTTTATTGATGCTATTTCATTCATTCTAACTATAAGATACTTGTAAATCCATGAGCAAAGCTCTGTGAGCGAGTGATAGAATGTGCCGGATATAACAGTAAGGATACACAAACACTTGAGACAGGAGAGGGAGATGTTTAACAGTAGTTAAAATGCAAGTACCAGATCATCACATTCTCTGAAAAGAAAAAAAGGTATGATTTTACTCGTTTTATGGTATGGGAATTTGACTGTTTATTTTTTAAATTTGAATTCAAGGTCATATTTCCATAAACTGACTTACTTCTGATCCCTTTTCCCCATCACGTCCCTTCCACAGCAGGTGGCAGGGTTGGGGGTCATCAGAGTAATTCCTCCATGTCTTCCCACCACAGAGCCCAAGTGGATCAAAAGGCCAAGAGAATGAGGAGACTTTTCTCCTTCAAAATAGCTCCTTGGCCCCTTGAAATGAATGACCAGTTTCTTTAACAGACTTTTCCCCAGCTCACATTCCCCATGGTTGGTGAGGCAGAAAATTCACAAGAACAAAGCTCCTGCTCAAAAAAGATCTTCTTTTCAACTTAGGGTCAATTCCACATTTGGGGCTTCCAGAAGAGTCACCTTTAAGCCGGGGGAAATCACACACATGGATGCGCACAGAGCCCGCCTCCGTCCACACCACACACATTCTCCTCATGGGAAAGTCCTATAGACGGAGTCCTCAAGCCTGTTCCGGAGAGGCAAGGGTGCACCCAGATGCAAAGCCTGCAGTCATCTCCCTGCCTACTGGGAATCCTTGGCCAACATCTAGGGGATGTGTCGTCCTTCTGAAAAATGGGCTAACAGAACCCTGCTTTACTCCCACAGCAGCCACATGACCAAGAAGATGCAACAATTATGATAGCAATCTGTCTGTTGCCCCCGCCCCGGGACAGGTGGCCTTGTCACTCAGTCTGAACACACGGTGGTCTTCTGGTGTATAATATACACGGGATCACCTTATCCCCACAATATATCAACACTCACTTGAGTAAGTTAAAGTCAACATTCTTTACATTTCACCCCTTACAAAATGTCGGAAAGCTGGGCTCCCCACAAAGACTGGGCTGATTCGGTGGGGGTGCCATTTCTGAACCCTAGTTCCTACTCTATCAGTCTGCAGACAAGATTCAGCATCATGGGCTGGCAGGGATCTGCCGCTCCCTCTGGGTGTGAATGGTAACCAGGAGGGAAGAAGGGGGTAGCCAAGCACGACTCCACACCCTGGGGCCAGGTCAAGGTGATCAGGTTTCTCACTCCAGTCAGAAACCCCATCACCCCTGGCTCCAGGGTAATAAACTCAATCTTGGGGCTTGAGCTGTAACACGGTTCATTTCTGGGCCAAATCCTTTAGCTGAAGGGTTTATTTTTAAGGACAAGCAGTTTGCTGTTTTCAGCGTTTCTCATCAGAAATAGTGCAATTCAGCTCGATCTACATTGGAAGCATAATTTATCATCTCACACAGATGGTTGACTAGGGATGGGGAGGAGGTTTACTTTCCATTTGAGTTCAGCAAACATCTCCCAAGCCCCTGCACAGATGAGTGAGACAAGCTCTGATCCCTGAGACACTCAAAGCCGAGTTGGGGAGGCAGAGCCCCCACCCTGGCATCAGGCATCCTAGTTTGAAATGCTGGCTCTGCCACTAACTGTTAAAGCCATACTGGGAGTTAGCTAAGGTTTGTCACTTTTGCTGATCTTTAAAAACAAGCGAATTTTGACTCTTGATTTTGTCTATTATTTTTGTTTTCTATTTCACTACTTTTTACTCTAATCTTTATCATGCCCTTTCTTCTGCTTGCTTGCTTTGAGTTCAGTTTGCATTTTCATTTCTCAGTGCCTTCAACAGGGAGGTTGGATTATTGATTTGCAATCTGTCTAAGCATAGTCACTCACAGCTACAAAGGTCCCGCCAAGCACTGCTTTATCTGCATTCCATAAGATTTCCTATATTGTGTTTCCATTTTCTTTTATCTCAATATCTCTCCTAATGATCCTTTTGCATTCTTCTTTGACTCACTAGTTGTTTTTTATTATGTGGCTTGTTTTTCAAATAGTTGTGAATTTCCCAAGCTTGTTATTCATTTCTAACTTCACTGTCTTGTGGTTAAAAGACATACATTGCATAAATTATCATCTTTGCCAATGTACTGAGGTCCATTTTATGGCCTAACAGACAGCTTATCTTGTTCATCTATGAATGTACATCCTGCTGTTGTTGGGTGGTATTCTAGGGCTGCCCGTTAAGACTAGTCAGTTTAAGCCAGGTGTAGTGGGCGCGCACCTGTAATCTCAAGCTACCTGGGGGGGCTGAGGCTAGGATCACTTGAGTCCGCAGGTTCGAGACAACCCTGGACAACACAGTGAGACCTAGTCTCTAAAAAAAGAGCTGGGCGTGGTGGTGCACATCTGTAATCCCAGCTACCTGGGAGGCTGAGGCTAGGGATCACTTGAGTCTGCGGGTTCAAGACAACCCTGGGCAACATAGTAAGACCGAATTTCTACAAAAAAAAAAGACTAGTAAGTTTCTAGTGTTGTTCAAATCTTCTATTTCTTTGCTCACCTTCTGCGTAGTTTGCTCCACCCACTGATGAAAGTAGGGTGCTGACATTGCCAACTATCATTATTGAATTGTTACCTCATCATTTTGAACCTGAGCTTCTTAGAAGAATACAACTATCTGCCTTGCAGGCCGGGCACGGTGGCTCGTGCCTGTAAACTTCAGCCGATGAAGCGGCAGGGGCTAGGGATCACGGTCCGAATTCCGCCTGGGGCCCATAGTGAGACCTAGTTCCAAAAAAAATAGCTGGGCATGGTGGCGCATGCCTGTAATCCCAGCTACCTGGGAAGCTGAGGCTGAGGACTGCTTGAGTCTATGATACCGCAGGCAACGAGAGCCTGCGGTCCCACGGGCAAAAAATAGCGAGACCTAGTCTCAAAAACAACAACAACAACTATCTGCCCTGCAGAGGCACAGAAATAGAGAATATAAAGTTATGCCTCAGAATGAATGGACAGGGTAAAGGACAGTGGTGGTGAAGATTTCCTTCTAACCAAGTGGTTCTAGGTTAAATCTGCAGGTTTTGTCTGAAAAACATAAGTGTTTCCTAAGTAGAAAGATGAGGCTCAGAATCATTCCACTTTTGTGGCTATACATGTTGATCTCCTATCCAAAAAATACAAACTAAGTAGCTAACAAATTCTAACTTCTCATTCTCATTTTGCTTGCTAAATATAAAATTCTCTCAGAGAAGTTTCTTGTGATCACCCATCCATTCAATCATCTGTTCATTTATCCTCCCTTCCTCCCTTTCTCCTTCCTCTCCTCCTGTTTCCTTATCTTTCAACGGAATAAATGTTCACTAAGTTACCTTTCTCTGAACCAAACCCCACCCCAGGTACCAAAGATACTGTAACCAAATCTACCTTATTTAGGAAGAACACTGACATGCACCTAGGTAACATGTAAGAATAAGAATGCCATAATAAACTAACAAAAGGTTTGGGGTGAAATGAGCTACCTGATAGAGGAAAGAGGAGATCAAAATGACTTTACAACAAATATTCACAAAATTGAAAAGGAATTTCAAGTCCCTCCCTGCTCCACAAATCCCCTAAAGTAGGAGGGGGCCCATGAGAGGAAATGAGGAAAACAAGAGGATGTTACACAAAGTGAGTCATCCAGCCTCAAATAACCGAGAACTGCAAAGGCAGAAAGTTTTTCACTTGGAAGCTTGCCAATTCCAATGCTGCAAAAATAACCATGATGAATTCACATATTTCTGTGCAAGTATCCGTCCACCATAACACTGAAACCTCAGCCATAGGAAATTGGAGCTTTGGGTCTCCATATGTTCAAAATCATGCTCATATTTTGGTCAAGATTTTCTTGAAGAAACTAAAAGCTCTATTTTCCTATTGAAAGTGGTCCTGAACTTCCATCCCGTCCTGAATGGGACCACAAAATAAGAATTCCTGTCCAAGGTTATAAGTCACCTTTCCATTCTGTGTTGGGTCTCAGCCTCCACAGAAGAATTTCTGCAGCTATCAGTTGATAGATTTTCTCCACAAAAATTAAACTAATTTTTAATCATTTGTACTGCATACCCATTTTGTCTACTGTAGAGAGAGAAAAGGGGTGGGGGCTGGGCAATCCAGAACCCTTCACTAGGAGAGCTTTGGATTCATGTGAAAACATGAATGGGGAGAGTCCTGAAATGGTTGAATGAAATGGTGAGTCAATCTAAAGCAGAAAGGCCAAGACACAGAGTTGTGCTGGAGAGGCTCCGTGGAGGCAGAGCACAGCACAGGTAAGCACAGCCTCTGCAAACTGACAGACCAAACATGAGGAACCTGGGCTTAATCTGTCTGGGTCTTGGATCAGTTATCTGCAAAGAGAGAACATTTGCTCTTACAGGCGGGAGAATATAAAATATTTGGCTTAGGACTAGTATTCAAAAAATAAAGACATGGTATTTTCTTGCACCCACCCATCCCCCCCCCGCCCCCCACCAAGAAAGGTAAAGTGATTCAGTCCCTAAGGAGGGGTGAAATCTTGACAGAAATAGTGGAAGAAGGGAAGGTCATCTGGCAGGCGGTAGCAGCCAGGCTACTCCAGCAGCAAAGCCAGCAGTGTACAGTGGTGACATGCCTGTATTCAAATTGTCTCTACAGCTGACCAGGCATGTCATCTCCAAGCAAACCACTGACCTCCTGGTGCCTTAGTTTCTCATCTATAAAATGGAAACACAAACATAACCTGTCTTCTAGGGTTGTTATGGGCAT
This sequence comes from Uropsilus gracilis, assembly GCA_004024945.1. Lineage (NCBI taxonomy): Eukaryota > Metazoa > Chordata > Mammalia > Eulipotyphla > Talpidae > Uropsilus > Uropsilus gracilis. The sequence continues at coordinate 47,182 of PVHY01005716.1, read as the reverse complement.
AGCAATTACGATGAGTAACACTTAGAACAATATCTGGTACATAGTGAAGGGACAGTTCACGAATGTTAGCTATTATGATTATTTATGGAGGCGAGAGTGAGACCAGGTTGAACAGGAATTGAAGAATAAAGGAAACAAGAATAGGAAGTCTGGGACCAAATTTTTAAAGGGCCTTATGTGTCCAAGTTAGTCTGGACTTAATTAAGGCAATAAAGGTCCATTGCAAGTTCTTGAATGGAGGTTGACATGGATTAATTATCAATTGAAAATGGCTGAAGCAAATGAGTTCCTGTTGCAGCTTTAAATTATACCAGAAAGAGCTGTTCCTGCATAGTGACTACAGTCTGCCCCTACTTTCACCCCCACCCCAGGATGGTATTCTTGGGAGAAAAGTGGGAGGCAAAGGGCAGCTAGCTTGTTTAACTGGTCATTTTCCCATGAAGTGTCTCTCAATTTACTATCCCAGAAAGTCAGTCACCCACCCAACGGGGGGATTCTAGAAGACAGTTCCTTTGGGTCTCTGATCACCATTTTGGTTTTTTGAATAAATCACCACGGACAACTTTCTGAAATGACTGCTCATGGTTTGGGCAGATGTCTAACTCCATGCATCCTGTCCTCACCCCTCACGGGTAGGCAAGTTCACCATGGGTCATCCCCTAGATCTCCACCATGCTCTCAAAGGCCTTGACTCCCAGCTCAGCAGATAAGTGGCAGGAGAACAAATGGGCATCACCCTGCCAGCCATCTCACATCACTAAGATCCAGACTGTTAGAGGTAGGCAGAATCAAATGAAAGGATGAGAAAAAGCAGTCTGCCTTCTGGAGATGGCAGTGAGGATGGCAGTTAGCACCAAGGCCATGTTGACGTGGAAGTTCTTTGTACAGAGAGCTCCCTAACACAAAGCCAGGGAGAGGCACCTACGGGTGACATGCCAGCACTCTATGACAGGAGAACCTACTGGAGCACAAACTATGGGGCCATCCACGGGAAAAAGCAGCCTTCACAACTCAGGGAAAAAAAAAAAAAAAAGACCACAGACTCTGACAGATGTAATGGGAAATAATTCCTTTGAATCTGTGATTTGCTTAGCAGAAAAAAAGGAAGTCAGGTAATCCTTAAGTGACCCCAAGTGGTAAAAATATACCAGCCTAAGTGTTTTAAGGATTGGTGAGCATTCACCAGTGTGGCTTTGGCGCCCCCTAGTGCACTCAAGGAGGAAACAGTAAACCACAACCCACAGAAGGAATGTGGGCCAGAGCTCAGTGAGGCGCTGATTTTTTTTTGTCTTTTGGACAGTAGGTCTTGCTATGTTGCCCAGGGTTGTCTCATTGTTTTGCAGGAATGGGCTCTTTGTGCTTAGTATAAGCACACCAACAATGGGAAAATGAGTAACAATCTATGGATGGAAGCTTGAGTGAACTGTATTTAATGACATGGGTCTAGTTCAAAGTTTTCAAACTACTAGCCTTCGCAAGTCAAACAAAATACCTCAAGCTTCCAGCCTATGTACAGGCTAGCCAGTCCTTTCCTACAAGTCTGAGAATTCTTGGGGGTGCTTGTTAGCCTGATTACTGTCTCTGAGCTTCAGCTGAGACGACTGTTCCATTTTCTTATGTAGTAATTTCCCAGGGATAGGGAAGGTCTTCCAATCCCATGCCTACCGGTAGCCTTTGTCCAAACACAGGGCCCTTCCTTTAATACCCAAGTCATGCCAACAGCCTAGCTGCTAACATTAACTAGCACACGTGGGATCATCATGGGAACCACAATATAAAAGGCAAACTGGAGCCCCCCAGCAGAGGGCACTGCTTCCCCACTCAACAGACCCCACCCCCTTGGGCAGGCTGTCTTTGACTTTGACCCCACACTGGTGATTCTCATACTGGTCAGGAATTTCCATGCCAGGCTCTATGTGAGATGCTGACCCACTACACAAGACCAAAAAGTCCCTGCCATCAATCATTGTCCAGCAGAGACCCCACCTCCAGCTGCCTCATCAAGGCCCCAGGTGGGCAAGACAGGAGCAATAATTTATCCCTGGGGATTTAAGGAAACACAGTTAACTGCCCACCAGAGTCTTTGAATGCCAAGCAGATTGAGTGACTGGGCTGAGGAGCAAGATCTGAGGTCAAACAACGGTTGAAACATGGACATACAGAAGCCAGCAAAACGACCATCTAAACAGTGGGGATACTTTTATTTTTATATGTGGCAATGCCTAAAACAAACAATAAGGCTAAATGGCTTTTGAAAATTGAAGCATGCTTAAGAGATTTGTCTGAATCCCCAAAGTGACTATTTTGAAGGGAATTAAACTCATCTGGCTACACAAATTGTTTTTAAAATAATCTCATTTCACAGAATGATCTACAGTAGAATTTTAACAGCCTTTCTCTATAGCTAACCTCCACCACACAGTATGATGGGAAGAACTCCACCTTGAATCTAAGCATGTCCTTGAGCCTCAGGACACATCTCATCTGGGTATGAGAAGAGGGAACGCAGAAGTCTGCCACAAGAGCAATACGGAGTCAGGCTGAGTTTGAGGTAGCAGCTCACCCCTAACAGGATGTTAGCATCACTGGGGCACACAGGCACCACTCAAAGTAACAAACCAGAACTTCTGGACCTGTTCTGCAGACACTGGCATTTTCTCTGGAAGATCCTTGGGTGATCCTACCCCACAGCCAGGGCAGGCACCACAGCCTCAGGGAAGGAAGCCAAGGCTCCTGTTTGGCATGAGGGCAGTGGACCAGCCCTGGCTGCTTCCAGCACAGGCCTCTCGGATATCCCTTTGAACCATCTTGCCTGAGTCTTAGGGTGAAGGTGCAGTGAAACTAAAGCTTGATGAACCATTTCCCTGTAGCAGCACTTCTTAACCTGTGATCCAAGGCCCATCTGTACCACAGTCATCTCGGAATTTGTTAAAAGCAGATTCCTGGGTTCTGCCTTTCACCAGAGCTCTCCAAGTGTGATTTCGCTAACCACAGTGAGTTAACTACTGTTGGGACCAGATCCAGGTCTATTCGACGCCAGGTTCTTTGAATTCCCCTCAACACTTTGACCAGCAAGACTGGAATGTCAGAATGACTAGAGCTTTTGATGATTTTAAATGAAAGGTAATTATTTAGAGCACTCAAATGAAAAACAACAGCAAAAATCCCCCTTTCCCTCCTCCCTTCAAAGAAATCCTCTATCAATTACATTGGAGTAGCAAAATAATATCCCTCCCTTTCCTTCCTGTTCAACTATATTTTTTCCCTTCTAACAAATATTTCTTTTTCTTCCAAATAAGGTCACTTGGGGGAAAAAAATCCCTGGTAGTACTTTAAAATTGTCAGCACCTATAAAAAAATGATAAAATTACTACATAAGACCTACCCTACCTCCTCTTGTTTTATATTTTTACCTACACTTTTCATATTTTACAGTATTTCACTCAAACCACAATAAAGTACACAACTCCCCTTTAAGTTAGAATAAGGTGAGAAATGGTTCTGCCCATTTAGAACTGAAAATCAATCATTTCTTTTTTTTTTAACCTGGGTTCTTTTCAATCATTGTCATTTCTACCTCTAAAAACAGCCTTGCATCTTACTTGCAAATCTGGATTCTCACTGGCAGTTGAATGGCAATGGTGGGGCAGAAGTGGGGTGCTGGGTGAAGGGCAAAGAGCTGTGTGAAGATGCAATTCACACAGAAGACAGTCCCACTCGCCAGCACCCGTTCACACAGCAGATGAAGAGACAGTATCAAACAAACTTGACACAATATACATGATCTCAGTTTGTAAGATAAACTATAAACTTTTCCTCTACTGTTAGCATGAACATCAATCAGAAAAAGCCCTTCTGAAAGCAATCTCTAAAGACTCTGAAAAATGTTCATAAAGTTCCAATTGACTTCAATCATCCACTTTCTAGGAACCTAGTGAAGGACAATCCAAAAGACAGAATAAGGATGCTCACAGTGACATTATATGTCGCAAGGGAAAATGGAACAGTCGAATGGTTTGGAACACAGGGTCACAGGGTGAAGTGTCTGTCATCTGTGGGACCTCTGCTGAATGCATAATGTAACCAATCATGAATGATGCAAAATATTTTCACCACTTTTATAAAGAAAGTAGAGCTTAATAGCCTTGTCTCCAACCACTAGCTGGGCAGGTGACAGGCAGATTCTCATCCAGGCCTGACAGTCTGAGCGTCACATCTTCAATCCCCCTTGGTGCTCAAGAGCAGTAGCAACGGCTACATAAACCACAGCACAGGAAAAATACTTATGTTGAATGAAGATATGAAATTGCATATACAGTAGGATCTAAACTGTAGGACAAAAAAAATTACAGGGGAAAGAAACCCAAAGTGCTGACAGTGACTTTCTGGGGGAAGAGAGCTGGAAGGACAAAGTGAGAAGGAGGATCACTCTCGTTTCTATTTATATGGGATAGCTATGATAAGAATGAGGCGATCTCATAAGTAATACCAGTTGGAGTTCATCAGCATCGACTCTCCTGAGGAAACAGCCATGACAATGAAAACATGTGGTCCTTCCCCTCAGTCTCCTGTACTCTCAAGTACATCTGCCTCAGTAAGAGCTCACAACACCCTTTAAATTAGCAACACAGTGAATGCAGAAGCCTCAGTGGGAGCAGCTCAGAGGTTTACTAAATTCAAAACAAGAAAAAAACCCTCAAAAGACTAAACCATTTCCACCACTACAGAGGTGTGATTCCTGCAAAAAGCCTGAGGGCAGCTTCCGAGAGAAGGAACGGGCAGAAGCACCTAGATAGGCAATGATGCCTTGGACTTCAGGCCCACCCAAGGGGCATGACAGCAGGACAATTCTCAGTATTTCTGTGAAGAGGGGGGACTGACAGAGATACAGACATGAGACTTAAATTTTCACATGACATAATGGACCAGTCAGGAGCTGGAAATCACAATCACTAAGATTTAATGGCTTGTATTTAATATCCTTTGGACTTTGAAGTGGTTTTCACTCCGTATAAGCAGGGAGGAGACCAAGCCCTTGGGCGGTGGCTATTCTGCTGTCTTGCTTGGTCTTTCCAGAGGAGGGCAATTTCCCAGAGGTGACACTGGGTCACCAATGTCACAGCCAAGCCCCAGTCTGAGGGGGAGGCAAAAGGCAGGTAAAAGGGTACAACCCCAACCTCTGGGACCCAAAATTTGTATACATCCCTTCCACTAAACAGAACTGGGAGTCTCTAGCTAGATGATCCAGTAGCAACTGAAAATGGGGGTGCTTCTATTTCTAAAAGGAAGAGGCACAATTAGCCTCTCTTCTGGCTCAGTGAACATCTCTTAACCAAACTCCAACTAATATCCTGTCCACAGCATAAGGACTCTGGACGTCAAAAGGAATGGGGAGTCAAGAGAAAGGATTGATGGGAACGAGTAGAAAGCAAGGCCATCAGCTTTCCAGGCAAGTCCTCTGCTGCTCTGGGCACATGATCACTTTCTCTTTACATAACTCTGCTCCCAGGGTATTTCAGCTGGACAGTTAGCTGACTTTGCTCCAAGAGCAAAGTCAACTAACTTTTCCCACGGCGTTCCAGCTCTATCCAGCAGTGCTCTCTGGCCTACCCACTGGTATCAAGGGGAAACCAAAGAGGGAAAGCTGACACCAGGAAACCCACGTTCTCACTCCTGGTCCACCACCCAGGCCTTGGAAAGTACTCGTGGCCTCTACACTCAGCTTCCGCAATGGAAAATCAGGACATGGACAAGATCATGGAGATCTCTACAAGTGCCAATATTTAAATATTCCTTTGTCATTATGTCCACTGAAAACTCACTTCTAAAGTCACGGTTGATGTTGGTGGACACTGGCAAGAGCTGGTCTTAAGGACAGTCATGGCAAGAGACCGAAAAGCTAGCAGATCACAGGCAGATGAAAGAAGAGCCTGCTCATCATCTCACACAATCCATGACTCAGTGCTCTAGTAAGAGCTCCATGGTGTCAGCTTTCCCACTGTTTACATGTTCAGTTTTAGCCAAGATTTTGTTTGAAGAAAATATGTCAGTGTGAAAGTTTTAAAAGGTACCATATAAGAAATGATAATGGTTATTATCATTGTGCTCTGATGGAATCTCATGGGCAAGAGCAACTTTACCAAAGGAAATGTCTTGAAAGCTAAGAATCAAAAGACATGGGGCAATTGAGAGGTGAGTTTGACTCTCCCCTTCTGTTATTTTAAGGAAGAGATTCAGGGGAAATATAGTCCAAAGAACTGCATGTGAGACCCGAAAGGACAAGAGAATAGTTATCTTTAAAGACACACATCACCTGGAAAGGTTCTCTGAGAGGAGCAAGCCTTCAGAACCAGCTTCTGTCACCACTACCAAGTCAGTCACCAACCTGGAGACACAGACGTTTTCTTCCTAAACAATTTCAGGCTCCAAACTAACCAAGTTGTTGTTCTACCTTGGGATGTCACAACTTCTTCTTTCATGTCTTTCATGTCACAACTCTCCCCAAGCTTCAATATCAAACGTGCCTCTACTCAGGACCTCACTCTGTGAAGTGTTTCTTTCCTGAGGACATTCACCAGTGGTTCCATGTAACCAATTCACATGCATGCCTGCAAATTTGAATTCAGAAACCCAACCCTTTCCAGAAAAAGAAAACAAACAATTTTAAAATAAGACTCAAACCTTCATGAAAATAGCATCATCATATTTATTACTTTCATCAGGGTGCCATTTTATGAAGTGTCCCTAAAACCGATGTTTCTTGACATGCAAGAGTTAGCATAAATTGCTGAGTTACTATAAATACTGCTGCCTGGAAGCAGTATGACTGTTTTAGAGTTTTAAGACTACAGACCTTTTCAAATCTCATTCAGTGTGTGTTAAAATCAAAAGGTTCTGAACAGCTGGTTAGGAAGGTAGCCAAGATGCAGGAAGGATGTCTGCGCCTCCTTTTCAAGGGCGGCCAACTCCTGAACCGTAGGTGCCAAGACATCCACGTGGCCTTTATAGTTTCCACCTGCACCGCACACACAAATCACACAGTGATGTAAGTGACATGCCTGAAATAACTTGTCAGCAAAACCTTGGCTCAATTATATCAGTGTAAACATTGCTTTGAGCTATAAAAATGTACTACTGGGCAAGTTATATCCAAAACTCTTGAGTTTTGGAATTGTTAAATCCACATAAAATGATTAAGCCTCACTCACAGCTGCCCTAAGACCCTGCCCACTCTTCCCCTATCCCTTCTTGGGTTTGGAAATCAGAAGTTTAGTGTGAATCTTAAAAAAATAGTTTTTTAAGAAGAATGAGTGAAGGGCATCCAGGTTAAGGGAATATTATGTTGAATTAACCACCTGAATTTAGCCCATCTTCAATTCTTTATTTAAAATTCCCAGGATACTTTGTTTCCCAACAACTCCACAAATGCCTCAATATTCTCATGGCAATGACGCTTCCAAAGAAAGAGCTGAGCCACGGCCCTTCTTCCACCCTGGGATCACAGAGTGGGAAACAGTGACAAGACAGGTAAGGGCAGCTGCTACAAAAGTAAGGGAATGATCAATGTGCTAAACATACACTTAATGTTACAAAATAAAATGACCCTTCTTAAGCCCAAAAAAGGGTACAATCACATTTAAAGAGGGAAACAAATGGATTCTCAGCTCACCGCCAGTCGCCCTCTTTTGACCATAGGTGACCTTCCCATCGAATTCGTCCACTGGGACTTTTATGTCCGGCTCAACCTGGGAAATGGTACAGTTCAGGTGCTCTTCAATCTCAGACAGCAACTAAGAAAGGAAGAAGAAATGAAAGCATTTGTGAATAAAAATTTCATCTTGACAGAGCTGCACTAAACAGCAGTAAATGCAGGAAGGCTGTCCTACTCAGTGTGGGTAGAAGTTAGATTCCTTAAGAGATGAATTTGGAAGTTACAAATCAGAAGCTACACGGTACATCATTATCAACTACTCATTACTTTTCTCACAGACAAATAAATAAAAGCTGAGCTGAGCCCTTTGTACAAGAAAGCCATCTATTTCTACCAGTTTCCAACAATGCAGGTGAGCATTACCTGCATCTCGTTGTACCAGATGGTGCAGCCACCGTCCTCCTTCAGCCTGGTGTTATAACAGCCCTTCCCACGGCTGCTGCACACATGGTACCAGACCTGCAGAGGGGAACATGGATTTACTGGAGACTAGCGTGTACCACATACCTGTGCTCTCAAGCTCCTTTTCACTATTTTCCATCCTCAAAGCCCAAGGGAATCAGGTTGCAGTCGATCGCAAGCTCCAGTCAACACCTGACCAGCTGCTCACCGACCAGAATGGCCACAGTGCTCTCTGAGAATCCCGCCATTTTTCTCAGACAGCTATCAGTTATACAAATAAATTCTCAAGACAAAAACAAGACTGAAAAACTAAATACTGGTGAATACTATATCAAGTTTCCTATCAAAAATAATGTCTAAATAAATAATATTCAAATGTTTCCATAAGAGGTTACAAAAAAAGAGTGCCCAGGTTAACAGTAGGTTAAGGAGTTCCTTATCCTTGAGACTTTTCTGTAAATTTGTAATCACGTGAAAAGGATATTTTACTCTCCCCCTCACAAGACATCTATGACACCATGCCAGAGAGGGTTTAAACACTTTAGGTGAAAACCAACACATGAAAGTCACTTGGGAAAATCACATTTTTTATCTTTCCTTCCTACACCTCGTGAACATCTGTTCATTAAATGCATATAGAGAAAAACAGGACAGAAAAAAAGTGTCTATATTCCATAGGCAACCAAATTCAGTATAAATCGGGAAAAAAGTCAAACTACTTTTATTTTCAAACATCTGAAATGATGATATACAAATACATCACAGCTCTGAAAAGATTACCTTTTCTTTTTCTGTTGCCACCAGGGAAATGGCCAGCCCCATCCTGAAAGATCAGGGAAGGCTTATTGTTAGATGTCATTCCTGAAGCACAGACATTTTAAGAGGAGAAAAGATATGACAGCACTACCTTTCTGCTCTTCCAACTCTGCCAATTCGATGTACATAGTTTTGCTTTTCGTCAGGTAGGGTGACATTTATAACTGCAAATAAAAATGATCAATAACAACTGCCATTAGTGTTTAAAATTTTCAAACATAGTAGATGGTTTAATTTAAATTTTAAAAAATGCAAATTTCAGGTATACAAAAAAAAGTTATTTTTTACCATAAGGGACACCATGGATATCAATTCCTCTGGCAGCTACATCTGTACAAATCAAGAATCTTACATCTCCTTTCTGGAGAGAAAAGCAAGGAATTATTAGTATGTATATAAAAAACACAAATAACTTCTATTTGCACTAAATAAAAACATTATTATTACTACCAAATTAGAGGTCTAGATATTTATAATTCACTGGATCAACTCTTGAACTTTTAAGTTAGAATCTGCTGGAATATTTAACATGAATAAATCAATGACTGGATTACATCAAAAATACAAGATTTATCACTGGTAAAATTTCGCTTGTCTCTAGAAATCCAGACAAGAGAAAGAAGAGAGCAAAATATAAAAGCACAAGCATTATCTTTATCCTTCAATTGAATACAGAATACAATTATGACCAGCATGGAAAAATCATCTAAGCCCAAAACTTCCCACCTTTCTCCTACAACGGGTCTGAAACAAAATGCTATTTGTCCTTCACACTGGGGTGAACACAAGGAGACATGGAAGGGAATGCCAATGGGTGGAGGCACAAAAGGACCCAGGCCCTAGGCCCCTCACCTACACCAGAAGACAGAACCAGCTTTGATGCTACAGGCATCACCAGGACGCCTGCTCCCAACAATTCAAAACATGCCTCATTCTACAAAGCCATGCTGATGGTTATCTTCTAATTAAGCGCTGATTATTATTACTACAAATCATTTTTTAAAAAGCTTACAGCTACGATCTAGCTGTTCATTGACACTTTAAAAATATTTACCTCAAAGAAGTTTCCTATAGTTCTCCTAAAGGAAAACTCACTATCTCAGAGCTTTCTGGTGAGAACCAGGATGCCACCATCTAACTGCAGAAGGGGACACCATTCCACCGTGAAGAGATAAACCAACAGGGTAGAAATACTCTACCTATTCTAAAAAAGATAGACATATTCTACCTATTACAAATTTTCTAAAAAATTTCTAATAACTAAATTAGAAATATTCTAACTAAACAGTAGGAACTGTTTTAGTATTATTAGTTGAAACTGATTAGAACAAACACAACTCCTCTCTAAAGTATTCAGGAAATGAGGTTGATTAAATAGCAATACCTTAAATCTTTCCAAGTTTTGTTTTCTCTCATGAGGCTTTCTATCTCCATGAAGACAAACACAGGAGAATTGATGTCCTTTTTTATCAGGTCCTAGTGAAAAGTTCATTATACAGTTAACCTTGGAAAACATGACACCCAAGAATGTCAATAAAGCAGTAAAATTCAGACTACAGGTAACCTGTAATTGTCAAAGAGCTACAACCCAACCTGCCACAAGGTATGCTATTTACTTTTCAGGTTATTTTTCCTTATCCACAAGCATAGACAAAGCAGTATGCCTGCTAAAGAGAAGAAAACAAACGTATACCACAACCCAACACAGCTCATTTAAAATGAAGAACCTAAAACAGGCAAAAACAATCTTTCCAAGAAGATTCAAAAACAGGCATTCTGAAGTTTGGGCCCTTACTAAGCAGGCTGTGTCCACTAGCCCCCTCCAGGTATCTTAAGCAACTCTGGTAACTGCCTTCCTGGCCAGCACAGACCAGAAGCAGCAAGGAGTAGGGTAAAGAAGCTGCTTCAGAGGTGGGTGCAGTGGCAGTCAGTCCCAAGTGTGACCCTCTTCACTAGACAAGCAGCCACAGTGCAGCACACACTGGACAAACATAAACAGCCTCCTTGAGCCCAGCAGACCTTTTGTTGGCACTGCTGAGTCAGCCCAGAATGACCACTATGCTGCCTAACGACTTTCCTTAGTAAATCAGCACAATAAACTCTACTTGAGAAATCCAAGAACCAACATATTGGAAATATAACCACTCAGGGACACTAAGGTCAATTCTAATCATGCAGGGGTGAAATAAGAGCCAGCTAGCACCCCCATTCCACAGACATATAGCTGAGGTCGTCCTGCTTTCTCAACTCAAGTGCCATAGGAAAGCATCACAGAATGAGGGGAAGTCAGGAAAAAGTGTCTGCACTCCCCTCTGTTCCCAGCAATCTGGTCTATACTGTCAATTTTCATTTTAGTAGTGGTTTGGGAAACATGTTTTCTCAACAGAGGAAACCAGACTATTTAGGGAAGGATGGTGAAAGGAATTAAGACTATTACTGCTTAACCAACAGCATTCCTAAACCCACAATCAAATTCTCCATTGAAAAGTGTGAACATGAAGAAATATTTACTACAAAATGGTGGCTGACTAAACAATCAAGCACATCTGTGGGCAAAGGGTTGAAAAAAAAATGTTACTGTTCACTGCAATGAATAACATAACCCATTATGCAACCATTGCTTCAAATTTCTAAATTGTTCAAATTTTTACTATATTCTTCTTGTGTTTTCCATCTCCTTGATATACAGCAAGTACAGAGATGAGTTAGACATCTTCCCTATGAGAGCAAAATTCTTGTTACCTTTTACCTCTGTCAATTTTTAAAATATATTTCTCCATTATAAACTGTGTTTGCAAACACATAGCAAAAAAGAATGATAGTATATTCCTATCTTCTTGTATTAACAATTCACTCTACCTGCTTTATCCAATGTCTACCCACTCCTCTATCCCTCAGTCAGCACTTTGTATTTCTGATTGACTTCGCTAAACATTACAGGTATCAATACACAGTTCAGGATGCATATCACTGACTAAAGTATAATGTTTGTTCGGTTTATCTTCCTTAAGGTAAAAGTCACATACAAGGAAATTCACAAATCTCAAGTGTACCTTGCTGGGTTTTGACAAATGCATATACATACATTTATGTAGTTCAAAGCCCTTCAGTCCACAGCTACATATCACCATGTTTCTTCACATTCACATGTATTTCCACTAGCCACTTCACTCTTGTCATTTCTAACCATCCAAATATATTTAGGTAGTTTTTCTGCTTCTACTTCCTTAGTCTTTTAGATTAGTTTCATTTACTGATTTAGAAGATACATACTCTATCATATAATGATTACACTTGGAATTTGAACTTATTTTTTGGAATTTTAACATTAAAGTTAATCAATAATTTTACCCTTCTCCCAATGATACAGAGCTACAGAAAGCAGTGATTCACATCCACTCTAATGCAAATGAGGTGGAAAATTCTCTCATTGTTTTTCCTAGGATTTACCATATGCTGAAGTACAAGAGAAGTGGAGAGACTTTTAATACATCATCAGTGCTTTAATTCTGAGCATGCATTCTAGACTGTATCAACATGGGGCTAATAATCTACTAAATGAAGAAATAAACACAATTTATTTCATGTGAGGAAATATTACCTCCTCCTTGCTGCATAAAATATTGCTCCAAGTTATCACAGTCAATTTTGGTCCTACAGAAAATAATTGCTTGATCCATCTTGTGCTCCTTGATCGCCCGGACGGCATACTCCCCTTTCAGGATTTTAATAGCTTCAGACCACATCTCTTGAAAACAACAACAACAAAACCAATTTCAATCTGAAATTGTCATGAACACACATAGTTAGTTACAAACTTATTGCTGACCTCACCTAAATAGCTCTGCTTTAATACAAGTGTTTACACAAAGACAAGAAATAATCAGGGTGAAATGATGAGATAATTTGTATTTGTTAATTTTCATGTGACTTTTTTATGCCAAGAAATGAAATAAATACCTACAACCATACTTCTTGTGAAAGTAAGCACACAAATTTGTGCACACATGTACACGCACACACACACACAGAAATACATAATTACAATGTAGTAACCTTGTTACTATCTCTAATGGAGAAATACTCATACTCCACCATACATTAACTTCTCTAAATGTTCAATAAATATTTACTCCATTATTTTAGCCCCTTTAAATGTACTTTCTAAATCAACCTGAACACTAGAAAGTTCCTATCTTCACACCTATAATAAAAACCTTAGCATGAAACCTAGTCCGGCAATGCCTTAGTCACTATGGTCCAGTGTGAAGCTGGGATATGGTTACTTCTCAACTCCTAAAAAGCAGAATTTTAATTCTGTCAACCACCATATTTCTACGGTCTTTCTAGTCACCTCTAATTATAACATGAACAAAGCAAACTTTCTATAGGAAAAATTTATGAAGCAGAAAAATCTTCTTATAAAATGCATGCTCAAATAGTGGTAAGATACATTATTCCGAATTAGCAATGTATAATTCTATTGTCTCTAGTTCTGGTGTTTCTGTTCCTCTCCAATGATGAGGCTTTTTGAGCCTCATCACCTTGTAACTTTGGCGCTGAGCACAAACCAGAGTCCAACCCCAAACCACACAAAGTCTAGCCCTGGTCTAGGGTGCAACTCAGGCCACCGGCAATCAGCGGCTGAACCCCTTCAGGCCCTGAGAGTTCATCCTTGCATCATGACACAGCATCATTAATCTGGGTAACATTACCTATCTGAAACAAACTGCCTCAGCTTTGCAAAGAACACCTTTATTGAAATGGGACATAACATTAAGCTTTTTAAAAACTGGTGTTCCATGGCATGGAGCTTCAGTTGGGAAGGCGAACAGGTACTGGCAATGGATGGTGGTGATGGTTGCTGAGCATAAAAGCCATTCAACTGTACTTGCAGCTATGGTTAGAAAGGTAAATTTACATTTGCATCTTTCACTACACAGAAAAAGAATCAAACTATTTGAAAACCATTTCTGTGTCTTGGGCAAAGTAGTAACTAAAGATATTTCCTATGTTATCCAACTTCCAGATATGAAAATTCTACATGATCTTTCTCCTGGAATTGAGGGACAATATACAATGTCACCAGAAAATGTCCTCACTTCCTACATCAAAGAGAATCCTACAATCCAAAATATTTATAGATGCCAGGAGGTTAATGTTTAAAATCAGTGATTAGTATTTCTCTAAGTTATCTGTTATCAGCTCTTGTTTTTGGAATATTATTTTCAAATTTCCTAAGTCATCTCAAATCCTTCCTGAGGACAGGCCTAATGCAACAGGATGAAACAATTTATTTTCAAAATCTTTCAACATACTCTGATTCTTCTCACCCACCTGAACTGTTAGCACCAGGTCTTGTGTTATCTTTTGCATGTACTTCATCAGTCTATGAAAAAGGATGAAAAGGGAGTGGGAAATGGTTAATATTTCAGAATGGGTGCTACTGTTTTTAAAAAGAGAGTCCTATCTACTCTTTGGACAGTGTTTTTCACAGCTCTCTTTAATCTTTAGACAAAACTACTCTTCAGATTCAGCAAAATACTTTATTAACTATAGGTCTAAGGCTAATCAATTTTAAATGTAATAACACAAATGCAAAGGTGGCTGTGAGAATGCTATGTTCCTGTTATGAGTAACACATTTACATAAAAGGGTAAAGTTAATTACTGTGGGAAAATGGCAAGATTGATGTGTGAAATTGCTTTTTAAGAATAGGCACATCGGGGACACTTAAGTGCTAAAAAGGGGGAACACTGTGTGTGAACTGTGACCCATTGACAAAGGTAACCGTACTTACTTATAACAATTCTACCATGTTTTCTTGTACACAGAGAAAACATCAGAAGATGAGACCATCATTTATTTAAAGGCCTAAACTTTACTGGTCAGAGTGCTAGACTCTTCTCAAGTAAAAATTCTTCAGCTCAGAGAGCAAAGTCAAGCTAATTTATGAATGTTTCATTATACACCAATGCTAACATTGCCAAGTAACTCACTCTGATGTGGTTTTTCCCAAGCCTTTCCCAGAGTCTATCGGTTTTGGGGTTCACTGGGACAACAACATGGTGTACAGTATCTGGAACTGAATCTTCTCCTTTTAAATCAACCCAAGTGGGAAAATGCATTATCTTCTCAGACAGTTTCTTTACATCAAAAGAATGCAAAGTAGCAGAGCAGACAATCACCTGAGAATAGAAAACTCAAACATTAGATAACCTTTCTAACATTGTGACCACATGAATATAGATATGAGGCACAGAGTACACTAATCCTAGGGGAGTTCAACCCTGGCTCTGCAGCAACAACTAGTGGTATGTCTGAAGTACATTAACCTCTGAGTTTCAGAACGCTCACAGTCACACATAAATCAGGCCAGCCATTCAAGGGTGCACAAAAACTAAGATCAGAAGGGTTCTAGAAATCTTCAATCATCAACTACTGCTTATTCCCTTCTTCTCCTAAGAACCCCTAGTTCTTGAATTCCTCCTTTAAAAGGATAAGAAAAATAAGAGCAATAGCTTAAAAATAGTTAAGGAAATAACTGTTTTTCAATAATTCAAGATTTTTTTTCCCTTTAAACAGGAAGTAGTACTAATAGCCTGGAATTAAACTCTAAATGCTTAATAGAAACAAGTGCTGAGGATTTTTTTACTTAGTCTTCTGTGACAACTAAGCAATTTTCTCAAATTCCCTTCTTCTTTATAAAAGTAGTCTTTAAAAATATTTCCTTTAGGTATACTAATTGATCCAGTAATGATGTTTTACAGAATAATTAGCTTAATATGAAGATACTATGTTAAATGTAAATGTAAACCAAAAAGAACACCATTAGCATATAACAATTGTCTACATGTATTTTAAGGTGCATTAATCACTTTATACCTGAAGTCTTTTACCATCAGAGGTGATTTGAGGAATCTGATTATGCATTCTATTTATGAAATCAGAGTAACCTTGAGAAAGAAGCCCATCCTGCAAAGGAAGCCATATAAATAAATAAATAAAACTTTCTTTTCTAAATAAAATGTAAAATGTAAGACAGGGAAATGAGTTCATACACATACATAGAGCCATACCTTAAAAATGATTATATTCTATAGGATATTCAGTTATAAATTCAGCTTAAATTTTACATGACTAAAATAGGAAAAAGCTGACAATCCCAAACTACCCTCTGTGGAGCGAACACAAGAGGTAATAGTAATAGTTCCTACCATGTCATTAAGCATATGAATTTCAAAAATCCCTAGTTCCACCAATCTTGAAAATCATTTGGGAGAAGTATGTACCAAGAGCCTTGAGCACATTAGTATTAGTTTATACTGTGCAACTATGAGATTAAGAAATAATGTGTAACATGTGAAAAAAATCTATATACTAACAATTTGGAATACAAAATAAACCTACAAATCTGGTTAGCAAGACTGGGCAGTAAACCATGAATATCCAGATGACAGACCACTAGATCCTATATTTAAAAAAGAATTCCAGATTCCCCATAGTTTGCTTTCAACTATATAATATTTACATAAAAATGAGTGGGTGAAAATACATGAAGCTGGCAATAATGATTTTCTCTAGAGACTAAGCTATAAGCAAACTTTTAAAAACAAATCATGACTATATTGCAACATACAGCTTCATCCAGGACCAGGAATCTAACTTGAGATAAATTCAGCTTTCCAGTGGACACCAAATCATCTAGTCTTCCTGGAGTGCCAACAACTATATCCACCTGAAAAATATCCAAAGAAGCACCTAATGCAAAATCAGGAACTGTTACAATCACTTTAAAATAGCAGTAACAGTGGTCAACTTAGAGTAAAAACAAATATATTGAAGCAACCAACTCTCATTGTCAAAAAGGGAATTACATTTCATGCTCTATTATCAGTTTTATTTAATTTATTATTATTGGTTTTAAACTAATGCAAAGATTTTAACAACTGATGTTGACACTTTTAATTACTTATAGTCTAATACATAAATAGGTACCTTTCAAGCAAAAATTTGATGAATTTATAGGAACTGAAATAAACACAGGATTCACACCCAGCTGTGTAACCTCAACTTTTTGATTTTAGTTTCAATTCTCTCACTTTCGAAATGGGTAATACCTTCTTGCTTTACAAGATGGTCCTGCTAAAAGTAGGATATGGAATATATAACATATTTGATGCTTAATGTGCTAAGCATGCAATAAATATGGTTATAATCAAAGCAATTTCGCCATCCAGAAAAACAATCATGTCTATTTTCCAAGTGCTTTTATTTGTACCTTTAGAGTACCTGTTTGTTAACAGGTACTATGCTGATGTTTTCCAAGTCCTATATCATTTGATGTTACAGAATAACACTATTATCATTCCTATTTTAAATAAGGAAACTGAAGTTTAGAATACTAAAGTCACAAGGACTTAGATCATACAGCTGGCAAAACCCAAACTTGGATTCAAAACCAAAGTGTTAACATAAGGAAAGGTCTACTTAAAGTTGACCTTCAATAACAAATTCTATTTAGCATCTTACTATATACATTTAAGTACACACAAAAATAACGAACCCCATGCCAGTACAGTGAACAGCTTTCCCATCCCACCCCCCACCCCGGCCACACACACATCTTCTGAGCAAGCCCACATGTAGAACGAGGAGAACTGTCAGAACTGAACTAAAAAATGCATGTAACACATCTAGCAGTGCGTGGCCCATCTCTAGAAAGAAGTATTTTTGCAACGTGTTTTTTAATACAAGCCTGTGAGCACAAATCAGCACAAAAATAGAGATCTCTCAGGATTCCTTGGAAATCAAAAGCACAATAGCTAAATTGGAAAAGCCTGAAATATGCAGACAATAGAACGGTACAAGCTCCCCACTCAGGCATTAACTGCACATGCTGCATGGAACTGCAACTTTAAAAAACTGAAAATTAAATACTTCTACTCTCTCACTCCAAAACTGACCCAAGAACCAGCATAAAATATAACCAACACAAAGAGAAGGCTGGTCTAGAGGATGATGGAAGACAACAGAAGCAGAGAATGTAGATTGGAAAGAAGAGAAAAAGAACAAGTGAGGTCTCCCAAGTAGAATGGAAGTGAGCTTCCTGGGAAGTGAAGTCTCAGCAGGGCCTCTGCTCTGGTCACTGGGTTGGGCCATACACAATTTTAACTATGTCTGATGAAAGAAGATATAGTTCCCTACAACCTCTATTGCTGAAAAACATGAGTTCAGAAACTATAATTTATGGGGAAATTGAATCTAGGTTTCAGAAACCAAGATTGAAAACGATGTATTAAATCTCTTACAGTCACTAAAATAAAATACACTAAATAAGAAATCAAAATGATATTACTACCTTGGAACTGTGTCAACTGGTACAGTATGTAATATGACTCCTTGCTCTTCATGTGCTATACTGGGTCAAATCTAAACCACAGAAGATAAAAATCTCATTTGGAAGGGGCATCCACAGAACTGCAGAGGGGATGTATTTGCTCTCTCTGACTCAGTATCAGGCATTACAGTAAATAATAAAATATTTGGAGAAGAAAATGTTAGATTTGTAAAGAGAATGTTAAATGTTAAATTTGTAAATTTGTTAAATTTGTAAATTAAAATGTTAAATTTGTAAAGAGATAGTTTTCTACAGATAAAGTATTTTATGAAGTCCTACCTGTATTAAGTTCCATGGAATTATGAGCAGTTAAGAACTGCCCAAATGTCTTCCGATTAGTGAGGATTACCAACTCAACATAACTGTGCCCCTGAACACGGCCTTTATGACTTTTCCCTCATTTACGCTCAAACTCTTGTCCATTCTCACTATAACTGTTGTTTTCTCCTTCCTCCTTCCCAAAGATCACTGCCAACCTCCCACCTCTTTCTAAAATCCCCTCTATTTCCATCTCTATTCCTAGTTTCTTCTTCTTCCTATTATCCCAAAGAACTCTTAATTTATGAAAGCTAGTAATGGGTTCTAAAGGTAAACCAAAAAATGCAGTCATGCATACTGGGACTTTGCCTGAGGGTCAGGATGAGACGAACATTCTATGTACTTTTTGAGGAAGAAAAGGATGCCTGAAAAATACCTCTGAAATATAATACATAACCATCTTCTGATGCCAGTTTCATTTGATTTTTCTTGAAACACAACTGAACTATATCACCAACCTAATAATCCACACTGCCACCTTTTAAAAATTAAAAGTGCAACTCACCCCGTTATCCAGAACAGAGAGCTGATCCCGTGCAGCCACACCTCCGATGATCAGGAGCTCCCTGAAACATACATCAAGATAGCAAGATTGGCACTTGTTTCATTTGTATTCATTTCTTCTAGGTAGAAATTAGTACTGCTAAGAAACTGACGGAAAACTCACAAGTCTGGAGGAGACACCATATGAAATGTTCAGGTGTGGGGCAGTGGAGGGACACTCAAAACTGAAGTCAGCACATCTACACTTCTGTACTATGGTAATTTAGAATGTTCCACAATTCGGTTTCAATTTCCTTAAGACATACATGGGTTGCATGCATGTAAGGTATCTCTGAGAGACTATGGAAACATCCACTATAAGCAGGAAAAATAAAATGGTGCAGGACTTTGGAAAAAAGTCTGGCAGTTACCAAAAATGTTAAAGATGAACTTATTGTATGATACAGCCATTCCACAGCTACTCATACATGCCAGAGAAATGAAAGCACAAGTGCACACAAAACTGTAATCAAAAAGTGGAAATAACCCAATTTCCATCACTTACTGAAAAGCAAAAATTTGCTATAAGCAAATGTTTTGGCAATAAAAAGGAACTCTGCCCTGACACCTGCTACCACATTAGCCTTGAAAACATTAAAGTGAAAGAAGCCAGTCTCAAAAGAACACAATTTCATTTATACAAATATGCAAAACAGGCAGATCTACAGCCAGAAAATTAGTTAGTGGTAGTTGCCTGGAGATGGGAAGATTGGAGGCCATGGGAGCAACTGCTACTGAGTACATCATTTCTTTCTGAGGTGAATAAAATATTTTAAAGTTGGTTTGGTGATAGTCACACAACTTGTTAATATGATAACCAAAAACATTTGTAAGGTATGTTACATCTCAATAAAGCTCCTGACAAATAGATTGGCTCCTTTTCACAAATAGCAGGTTAACTTCCCAAAGTAGACTTCTTGAAAGTGTCATTTACAGCCCATCTTCCTTTATAAGTTTATCCTATGTCATCAGTTACTTGAAAGTCACTAGGAAACACTAAGAAAATGGATGACAAGTTAACTGAGCCTCTAAGTTCCATGATTCTGGCTAAAAACTACCTGTGTAAACGTCTCCCACCTCATTATTCAAGCCAGACAGTAAAGGAAACAGAGAGCTTCCCAGCCTCTGAGTGACCATCACCTTGGCAAAGTCCCCAACGACCTCCCACGCCCTACCCTAGAGCTATTAAATTTCTTCAGTCAGCTGACAGGAGAAATCAGGTTGGCTACAGAAGAATCACCTGTAGAAGTTGTCTTTCTTCCTAGGCCGGGCATGGTGGCTCATGCCTGTAAGCTTCACCCTATGAAGCGGCCAGGGCTAGGGATTGCGGTCGAGTGCCGCCTGGGGCCCGTAGCGAGACCTAGTTCCAAAAAAATATAGCTGGGCGTGGTGGCACGAGCCTGTAATCCCAGCTACCTGGGAAGCTGATGCTGGGGACTGCTTGAGTCTGTGGTACCCTGGGCAACGAGAGCCTGTGGTTCCATGGGCAAAAATAGTGAGACCTAGCCTCAAAAAAAAAAAAAAAA
>PVHY01005716.1:0-26366 GCA_004024945.1 Uropsilus gracilis | reverse complement strand
CGACGTACCTAGAGGGTCGTGTATGCCTATACATTTAGCAGAACATACACATAACAAGCTACACATATGTGCAACACAGCACAGGGTTGAGGAATATGAAGAACCACCCTTGCCCGAATGAGTGCAAAACTGAGCCGGGCAGAGTCAGCTATGTGGTCTGAAAACAAGAATCACTAACACAGTCAGGCTTTGGAGGCATCCCAGGAGAATGGCATCAAAGGAGAAGACTGGGACAGTCAAGTTAGTCAAAAGGATTTTAGGACTTTAGTTGGGTTTTCAAGGAAGTCTTCTTTTCATTTGTCCTGATCACTAAAGTGAATAAGCCACAATTTTAACATATTGACACATTTTGATAGCACAAAAATCAATTCATTATTCTGAATCTTCAAAAAAGAAACTCTTACAAAAAGTTTCAAGTCTCCTGAGCCAGGTGGACCCCTGATGACACTGCCAGGGACTGGCCCAGCGCTCCAACCAAGGCACTTTACTATCCTGCCCCGCACCTGCACCCCCACTCTTCATTTCATAAAGACCCAGATTGAGTTTCATTACTGGAGCCCCAGTACTAGCCTTGATTCACATAAAGTACATTATATCATGAGCCATCTATCCTCAAAGCAAGATCAGGAGTTATTTGAGCTAAAAAAAGCTTTAGGTATGTTATCTCTGAAAAAGTTTCATCTCTCAGGAAGTCCAATATTAAACAGATAAATCTGAGTGATGCTATCAGGCAAAGTTTTTGAAGTCAGACAAAGGAAGTGATTGCAAAACCTTGTGACTACATTAAAAACCACAGAACCAGACACTTAAATGGTAAGCTTTATGGCATAAGAATTGTTTCAATAAAAAAGTTAGTTAAGAGCAAGATTAATAAAAAACAAGTGGCAAATCAACTCACAGAGAAGTGTGCTGACACATATGGTCTTCCAGCTACTCAGCAAGAAAACCCCTGGATCACTACCTGTGGGCTTCCTGCAGAGGCAGGACCGCCTTCCACCCAGCTGTCCCAGTTAAATGCCCACACAAAGGAAGGTCACCAAAGACAGTGAATCTAAAATCAGTTTGCCAGCTCTATGGATGTATAGAACAGTGATATATCTTCTATGCAAATAAGAAGCAAACATTAAATAAAATACTTCTTTAGAAAAACTGATTCTTACTGATACTGCTTTGCAAACCATAACTTCATGTACATGAAGGATAAATCTCAGTTTCCTTTTGTACTTATAACTAAACATTACAGTGAAACTGTTATTACATACCAAAGTTAAATTCACACTAACATGGTGTATATGAGTTCCTTGGTGTCACAGACTGGAAACTTCTTGTCAAAGTTCTTTGAATAATCAAT
Organism: Uropsilus gracilis; assembly: GCA_004024945.1. Taxonomy (NCBI): domain Eukaryota; kingdom Metazoa; phylum Chordata; class Mammalia; order Eulipotyphla; family Talpidae; genus Uropsilus; species Uropsilus gracilis. Next base: position 25,015 of record PVHY01005716.1, on the reverse strand, counting down.
GAATTTCTACCTTATGTTTTTGACTTTATTCTTTTTCCAAAATACCTCAAACCTAAAAATGCCAGCTATCTGAGCACAAAAGGAAATTTTACCTTAATTTAGGATTATCAATGTATTTCTTAAACTGTTTGACGTTATTCAAAGTTTGCTCAGCTAACTCTCGGGAGGGCTCCACAATGAGGGCTTTTGGTGCGTTAGGGAGAAACTTCGTTTGAGCCACCTGTGCATTGCCTGAAGAGAATGAAAGAGATACAGACACATTCAAATCACACCTCAAAACACTTTTAGTGCAAAATGGGAGCAAAAACATTTCAATATCAAAATTTTGAGATGGTCAAAAAGTATAGGAGACAAACAAAAGAAAAAAAAGCTAAGATGAACAAAGACTTCCTTAGCTATACTTGCATGTACTGCAACTGATCTATGTGTCTGTGATAAAATGAGGAGGTTACAATGCGCTTGCTCTGAACAGCTAAAACAGGTCAGGCTGCACAATGGGTGAGAGGAGCCCTGTCATCGGGCTAGCCAGGGCACCATGTAGCTCAACCACTTAGTCGCTGTGACCTTGGACAAGTCACTTCAAGTTCCTCTAAGGTGGGGAACCTATACGGTGCTTGTACTGAAGCTGAAGTACTCAGTGTGTAATGTCAAAAGAGCCCACATTCCCTATACTAGGTGGTGCCATCATGACCAAGACAGGAGCTGAAACCATATTCAGCTTTCAGGTCAAATTTCCAAATGATTTTCCTGATGTGTGAAGTTAAGATGTGTGACTAAAATAGCAGGGAGTACATACACACCCTCAGTAGGAGAAACCACCCTTGCTAGAGATCTCACCCACCGCCACAAAGACCTTACCCCCTCAGGTGCATACCTGTGTGCTGAGATTTGACAACGAAATTATCGGACGCCTTGGAAAGACCAACGAAACCATCTTTGGGTGGAAACTTAAATTCCTCCTCACCAAAGTTAAATTTTAGTTCAGCATTCTAGCATTGAATAAAGGAGAAAATTTAAATTCTTCACCTAATAGAAAACTGGTAGAAAATAATGCAGGTGGAAGCAGTTTATAAGCACAGCAAATTTTTCTAAGGAGATTCTTAATTACCTTTAAAACACAGGCAGGAAAGAGGGCTTGGTTCTTCAAATGTGGTGGTATTTCAAACGCCAAACCAAGGTCTTTTCCTGAGAGAGAGGCAGACCAAAGCAATCAGAAAAGCATCTCCATGGGTCCTCACTGCCACATGCTTTCCTTCTGTGACCTGGGAGATTCTGCTCCACTTTTTCACTTTACTCAAGAACAGACCCAGACAGAAAGCGGTTCCAATGAAGCCACTGTCAAGGAGTCACATGTTCACTAAAGGAAAGCACAGCGACACTTTTATAGAGAAATGGTCTACCCAGGACAAATTATCCAGTCCACAGCCACGGGACCCTGAGTTCTCCTGAGCTGTACCTTTCCAGAGATGCCTCCTCCTCTGACCATCCTAGTAACACACAGCCCCTGGTGATTCTCCACTCTGTCCCCTTCTCCCCTGATGTATTCTCCTTGGTGCACTCCGTTCTCCTCACGCATGTGCATCTGTCTCAACCCCACGAATAGATAAGCTCTAGAGAAGCACACATGCCTGTCCATCCTGTTTTCTGCTATGTTGGCAGAGCCTGTCAGGGCGCCTGGCACACAGTAAATGCTTAATGGGGTTCTGTTCACTAGAAAGACAGGGAGGACTGAAGCATCCTCTCTCCTCCAGTAAGAAAATAGACAGCTTACCATTCTTAGAGAACTTGACTTGGCCCTTATCTATGTCCAGGTAACAGCCAATGGTATCGTGCATAGTGAACTCCTAGAAAATCAGGACACCCAAGGCAATTAACAGAAAGCAGGATCTTAAAATTTCAAATGCAGCTTATGTAGCAAAGTATATATTAGTATTTCAAAGTAACTCCTTGAAGCTCATTAGAGTTATTGAAGGTTGAACCTACATGTTTCAATGCTTATTAGAGCATATCACAGAAGTGTCTGACAGGCTTTCTAGACTCAACGTTTAATTACAAAACTTTACCCTTTAAAAACAGAAGTCACACTCCATCACAACATTACATGTAAAGTTTCAGGTTTGTGTCATCAAGAAGCAATATCAATATGATATTCAGGTTCACCCACATTACCACAGATACAGGCTTACCAGAGCTCGACTAGACATGAGAGTAACAGACACATGTAAGTCAAAAAGTCAAAATCAAAATGAGATGAAAAAAGACAAAGTATACTTTGAAGGGGCCAATTACCTCCAAAAAAGATTGGAACTATTACATTCTACTCCACCTTTCTAACATTTCTTCACTAAAGTTCAATTAATTTTCTGTGGAAAATATTCAGAAAATTCACTTGACGTGAGAGATCATTTCTTCCTCATGAGTGACCAAGTAAGTACAGGAGAAACCTTACTAAAGCTCCATCGAGCCAACAATGCACTCACCTCTCCGTAGTTATCAAATTGTTTATTATGGGATTTCTTTCCTGTTCCACCAAAGCCAAAGCCAAATTTATCAGTACCTAGATTGAAAAGCATGTAACATATGTGATGAGAGTACATTCAAAATCAAAACATCTATTAAACAATTTCACAAGTGTAAATTAATTTGATGTGCTGCTATAACATGGTAGGGATGAAGTCACCTACACTAACTACTCATACTATCTTACTACCTTTAGTCTTCCTGACTGATTTTTGTCATTTTTGGTAAGTTACTTCAAATCTTTTTTGGAATAAGGTGAAGATAAATGCTATTATTTCCATGTCTCTAAAGTTCAAACTTTGTATGTTTAAATATATTATTGTTTCCCATTATAATAAAGTATTAACAATCCACAAACAGAGTCACTAAGTTCAGGGTATTATAGAAACACTTACCAAGGTCTAGGGAAGCCTGCATGGATGACCACCCAACTCTGCACAACCCTTGGTCATGACAGGATACTTCATAGTAGTGCTTTCCTGCAGAGCAAAGCATATTGAGAGTCTAGGCATCACAGGCTCACTTACCAACATCCACTTTCACATTACCTCTGAATTAATATTTGTAGGTTTCAAATGAACACCAGTAAGTCTGTTGGCAACATTAAAAATTTTTTTCAGATTCTTGAATTCTCAGATTCTTTAAGGGAAGTTTACACATGAACACATTATCTCAGCAGTTTATGCCCATATGAATGCTGTTTAGTACCTTTCGTTAGTCCTTTGGTAGCTCTACATCCATGCCATTCCTTTACTTCTCTGCTCTGACAACAAAGACCATCTGACCCAATGGCTGGACATGAGAAAAACACAGAAAAACCACATGAGTATCAGTTACACAAATCACGCATTCTGAAACAAGTTCTGTTCAGTCTCATCTATTACTCCATCACTTGCTGCAACGATCCAGAGAATTGCAACTGGCTGAATCCTGAGTGAGAGCAGCTTCTTCCCCAGAGCCAGCTTTATTCATCATGGGAAAGCCTTGGCCTTTGTGAAGGTTAATTTCCACACTGTCATCTATTAGAGCAGGCCAAGGTTTTACAGCCACAGTCAAGAAAGCAATCAACATGGCCCTCAGCTGACTTGCACTACTAGTGGCTGCATCACCAAAACGAACATGCTGGGATAACTTCCCCAAAATCCTTGACAACAACAGGTACTCCAGGATGTCATGGCGCACATTCATCAACACCAGCTGCTCCGATTTCATGCTTAAGTTGCAGCCAGAGTTAATACAACTACAAGGCAAGAACGAAGAGTTTCTGGTTTGTTCCCCATCCATGGATCCAGAAACCACAGGGGAAGAAGCCTGAGAAATCTGTAGCTTCTGCTGACTCAGGACTCTACAGGACACAGTTCCACACTCTACAAGCATTGGGCGATCATGGTGCTTGCCGCGCTTACTGGCTTTCTGTGAAAATATCTGACTTTGATCCAAACTGGAAGGAAATCATAACCCCTGTCCTGGTTCAAGTTTAGTCTCCAGTTCTACAACCCAATGGAAAACAAACCTAGAAGTATCACCTCAAACAAATTTTCTTCACTCATCAGAGATTATATTACTTATCCAAAGTATAAATTCTTACTCATAGGGTACTACACTGTGTAAGATTGTCGTCTTTTTAAAAAAATCTATGGCAATGGCAAAATCTTAAACTTTTTACATTTCAAGTTATCTCTGCAGATATAAGCTTTCCTATCAGTTAGCTCTCATGAGGAGGGAGCAGCAATTTGAGGGTTCTACTTGCTGTGGGCACAATTCTTCATACCCAATCACATGCTTCTTTGCATACTGCACCTTTCTCTTACCTGTATGGATGCCTCTATACCAATACCACAGTTCTGACTCATTCTTTGCAATGACTCTTTGATTTCTCATGTTCATCTACTCAAGAACCCCTTGCCAGCTGATATTCTTTACCTTTATCAACACTGTAAGTATTCTTTCTACATACATGTGTGTGCATGTGTGTGTGCATGTATGCATGCGTGTGAGAAGGGGAGGGGAGTTGAGGTTTTTTGGCTTTTTTCTATATGTTTTTCACATCTTTTTTAAATGTAATACAAATATACCAATCTTTTTCTTTTACAATTTTTAAGTTTTTATCCAGGTTAGAAAAACTCCCCACCCCTAAATTGCATATGGAGTTCTCTACAGTTGAATTAAATATATCATAAATAATAATTCAAATATATGTCTTAAATACATCAGAAGTTGCTTCTACTTTTATGTCAATTTTACATTGCTCCAGATGGATCAGCAATTATGCCAGCACCCTACAGAATTACCCTCTGTCCCAGTGAAATGTTTCTTTTCTGTATCTTAACTTTTCATACATACTAGTATTTAGTTCGATATCCCACTGATCTCTCTATTCCAATTCTACATTAAACTGTTTCATTGTAGTGACTGTATTCTAACACCTGGTAAATTCACTCTTTATTTACTATCCTTTTTAATGATTATCTTGCCACTCATGGGTATTTTGAAAAGAAAGTTTCTGAAAAATAAAGAAGCTGCTAAACTCTTATCTACTTACCAAAAGCAGATCCTCTGTCATAGGGGTTCATCTGCCATTTATTGAGCACTAAATAAAGAAAAATTACTCATAAACATAAATTTAAAAGACTATACATAGCTTATGAGACCTTAATCCTCCTAGGGTAAATACAGTATTAAACATGGGTTTTCTACATGGGAAATGTACAAATACATGCTGCAGACAACACTGAAAACTGACCACTGAATCACATCAAGGGCAATATTCTGCCCTTCTGGGCTAAAACCATAGCTCCTCACTTACTTCAGTGTGAATCAGCTGGCACTGACCTCATAACTAAGAAGACACTGGTGAAGTAAAGTTGTGTTACTTATAATGGAAACAACTGACCAACACAGCAGGACCTAATTATAGTTTTATCATTATTACATGAAAAGCATGTCCTTTATTTTAATTCAACAATACATTCAGAAGTCATAGTGCACAGTGTTTTCCCTCCACACTCTCATGGGACTGACATCGTCCTTTTCTAAAACATTTCAGCAGTGTGGACAATCAAATTGTCATCATTGCTGAAGAGAAATAAATGCCCATGTCTTGAAGTCCAACTCCCCACCCAATGCTGAACTCTTTTCTAGGTCACCGCTGGCAAAAGAGAGCATCATCTGCTCACAGACTTTGACTGGGGAGGTAACGTCCTTCTGAGACCCTCTCTTCCATTGTTGAGTATTAGAAAGCAAGAGACAGAAATCTTCATCTAAATTACTTGTAATTAGTCTTGATCTTAAATGGTTTTCTTTCCAGATCTGTACAGATATTTAACATTTTTCCTATCTCCTTTTTCATTCATTTTTCCACATTTAATGTCTATATTTTAGTCTCAAATGACATGATTTTGAATCCCTACTATTCTGGCCATTCCTTCCAGAAGAATCTTTCACATCATTGTCTTTTTCAAAGGAGAGTTTATAGTTCTTACAAAAGCTGCAACTATTTCTGAATAAGCCAAAAGTCTGAATAGCACATGTCTTTTCTCTAGCTCTCAATTCACTTTCAAGTGAATTCATACTATGGACTATGTAACATTGATGTTCTCAAACTACTAAGAAAGTTCATTCCAGGTAAGTGTGCAATTTTGTCACAATCCTGTGCTGTAACATGACACAAAAGTGACTGAAAATCTGTAATAAGAAAACTAGAACAAATTCACAGATGACTCAAAATAGAACTCAAAACTATTTAATAGAATCAACACCACTTAATAAGGCAAATTGAGGTAGGATTGTTCATGTCAAAGATAAGACCAGAAGCCCTATCGGAAGGACCGTTATCCATGCAGACAGGACTGAAAATGAGAAACTGATTTTAAAATTCACACTCTCTATTTGATCTTCCTGGGTCCCTTTTATCTTAAAAGAAAATGCAAGTCTCTTCCTTGTCCATGACAGGTATCCACTGTCATGAGGCATTTTATTACGCTAATTATTTGTAAAATTCTGCCTTTATATTTCTGTAAATTACTGTATCAAGTTATCTTTAATATGAAGCATAAAAGGATATACTTTAGGAGGGACAGTCTTTCCCTGACCCATTGTTTTCCCAAACAACAGTCAGCACCCCTGGTCTCCTAGGCACCAAACACCAATGCTCTCCCTCCTCCCAGCTCCTAACACTGAAAATGTGAACCTCATATCTCTACAGGCCAGGGATGGGAAGCACTGATTCATACAAAAGGAAAATATTAACATGAAAAATTACCAGAAGCGCCAGTTTTAATGGTTGTTTTTCCTTTTTTGCCTTCCTGCTGGTCTTTCAGAGTCTCATAAACTATCTGAATGACTGGAATACTGAAAGCCTATCAAAGAAACAAGTGCACACATTAGAACTCAAATATCAACAACATTTTAATAATATAAATCACAGAAGCTACACGCATTACATTTCTACTACAATTTTATTTGCCCAAATCCAAAAAAAACAGTAAAATTCCAGAGAGCTGAGTATCAAATGAAGGATACAGGAGCCAGCTGACAGTCCCAAAGCTAAACAAAGACAGGAAATGCCATCCAGTCTGAGAAACTCTTCCTCTAGTTGGGTCAAAAGGAGCAACCTCGTTTTGAGGTCATGGAGCCTCCGAATCATTACAATCACTGCATTAAAATTCAGGAGCCAGTATATGCTGTAACTCTTTCTCCAGGATCAGTTTAAAACTACAGTCTCCAAGTCATACTCCTATACATCTACAGCATCTACTGGCAAAAAAAAAATACCATTCTCAGTGGCAAGCAAGAAACTCCTTAAATATCAGTGGAGCTTGTTAAGTATTGCAAAATAAAAACTATTATTTAAACCTGTTTTAAAAATCAACTACTCGAAAACTTAATTTAAATAGATTACTTACACCAGTTTTTCCGCTTCCTGTTTCTGCAGCCTAAGTGGGAGGGGGAAGTTAATTTTAAAGTTTTAGTTGACAATTAAAGAAGTCAAAAAATTAATGTGATTCTGCCCAAAAATTTAGCTCTCGGCCAGCTACTTTAATTCCCGTGCCTCCAGCAGCTCAGCTCTAGAAGCTGCTACCAAATCACTTAATAAAAAGGCAATTATAACTTCATTACACATCTTTATTTGAAAATCCCCAATGACCTTCATGGCCAACAAATGCTCAAATTCTTCAACTCCTGAGAAAGAGCCCGAATAACATGGTTCACTATGTACTTCCTTCTTATGGCTAGTCACAGCCCATTCTGCCCCACCCCAGACACCTGTGAATAGGACACCTGGGATTTTAGAGGATGCTGATGCCTGGGGAACCCTGTATCTCACACAGGCACTAAATCCTCTCCCGCCTAACACTGGTTGTATCTCTTACCCTATTCACCTTTGTGTTCCCCACAACTTCTACCTAATAATTTGAATAGAAGATATGTATTATAAATGTCTCTGTGTAAATAAAATTAATTTACTGAAAATATCCTAAGTCTGTGGAATTTTTCAAATGGTTGACAGCCCTGGAATCATATTCTTTGCCCCAACAAAGCCACCAAACTTGAACATACCATAAGGACATCACCTCCTCCTAGGATCAATGGTATAGATTCTGCCTGGATATCAGTTGGGAGACTAAAAGAATCATATTTTGAAGAATATTAGTTAGTTTAAAACTGGTTAAGTCATATTAAACTACTAACCTAAAAGAGAATTTTATTTAGTAAATATTTATTTAGTAAATATCCATCTTCTCTAGCTAAAAACACATCAACCTTTAAAAAGGCAACTATCTATAATTTAGAAACTCATAAAAAAATCTGAATTTCACTTACCCAACTAGCCGAATACCCAAAATATCTGACAACTCACAAACAACTGTTGAAATTACAAAACACGGTCATCACAGGTACATTCAAATGTCATTCGAGCATCATGTACTTACAGCCAATCCATCTCTTCCACAGCTTGTGCAATCTCAGGCATAACCCCCATCTCTGAAAATAAAAATTATTGTTAACAATCACACATACTACTAAACTTAACTCACTCTGCTTTTAAACTGCTATTCACAGAACAGGGGAGGGTTTAGAAGCTTAGCTCAGTTTTCTCAACCTTCTTAGTTCAGCACTGTTCAGAGTGAGTTTTATAGAAACACTTGCATTGAAATCCAAGCATGCACCAACTCAAAATGCAGTCTTGGACAAGCTATACACCTATTTCCTCCACGTAAAATGGTGTTGACATCACCTACTATGCAGAGACATAAGAAGCTTAACAACAATAATATGCAATGTAACTTGTATATAGGTGCCACTTAATTATCAGTAGCCACCAGTGAACATTTTTTTCCTAAAACTAGTGAAATCACCAGAGTTCTAGACCAGCATCATGGTGGTATCTTCTACAGGCAATGTACCCTGGCTATTTGAGGACCTATTTAAGATATGGCTATTTAAGATATAAATATCTTAAATATCTGTGAAAATAAAGTCTGTGAAATAGTCTGTGAAAATAAAGACAAGTCAAAAAGTTCATGTTGGTTGATAGTCTTGATCTGGCTATCGAAAGGAAAGGGTTGGTAGTGAAACTGGGGCACTGGACATGTCAGCTAAAGAACAACTGTCTACTGTTCACAGGTTTAAAAATTTTTACTCTAAATTCATCCTAAAAGAACAGGTTTAGTTATTGCTGGTTGGATCATTTTATCATTTCTCAAATGAAATAAAAGACAGTAACTAAGGAGTAGTTGGATTACTTAACCCTCCATTCCAAAGGTACACATTCCAATTCAAAAATTAACAACATTCCCAAGTCACAGAGATAAGCAATTTGGAAATGTTCTACTTCTTTTAACTGTTTTTGAAAATACATGAAACTAATTTGCAAATTGAATATATCCATTGTAGCTTTCTGGTTGCCTCAGGTGAGAAAAATCATACTAACAGTTAACATAATGCACAACATTAAAATTTTATATGACAAACTGGTTTAAATGTAAACACTAGGCCGGACACGGTGGCTCGTGCCTGTAAGCTTCAGCCTATGAAGCGGCCGGGCTAGGGATAGCGGTTTGAGTCCCGCCTGGGGTACGGAGCGAGACCTAGTTCCAAAAAAACAGCTGGGCGTGGTGGTACGCGCCTATAATCCCAGCTACCTGGGAAGCTGAGGCTGGGGGTTGCTTGAGTCTGTAGTAACCCGGGCAACAAGAGCCTGCGGTTCCACGGGCAAAAATAGCGAGACCTAGTCTCAAAAAAAAAAAAAAAAAGTAAACACTGATGACATGAGAAGGGATAAAAATCATTTTCAAAAAGAAAATAGTCCCCCTATCTCTAGATCTCCCAAGGAAAATCCACAGATTGGAGAAAGCTAATCAAACTCTCACTATTGTAAATCCAAGCCCACCTGAGAACTGCCTCCCTAAATCTAACTGTATTTGCTCCCAAAATGTGCAAGGCTTATGAATGGGTAGTGATGACTTTAAATATGCCACATACAGAATTCTACATGTTGAAGCTCTTACTGCAAGCAGCAATCACAGGCTGCTTTCAGCAGATTGCAGGAAGCGTGTTGTTTTTGTTTTATTCTGGTCATTTTATGCATGTTCTATCTAAATCCATGTCTTCTTTACAGCATGCTGATTATGAAAAAATAATTATGAAAAATAATAGGGCTATTTATGTCTCTTAATTGTAGGTTTCCCCTGGTTCCTATCATGAGATGCAACTCAGACAATCAGACATCCTCGCTCAAGACCAATATTCTCAAGTTCTAAGGTTGGTCTAGAAGAGCTGAAAAAAAAAAAAAAAAAAAGCACACTGTATTATCAGAAGTCATCTTTAATAGATAAAGAACCTTAGAAGAGAGCAGAAGTACTGGGTACTTTTTCTGCTAATCAAATCTATCACAGTTAGTACACCTAACCCTTAGTGCAGCTTCACAAAAGTGTGGCTATCGAAAGGAATGAAAAAAGAAGGGACAAAATGACAGCGGCCTGGAAGGCATAATTTCCCTCAGGCTTCAGCATTCAACGCTAATGTTGATACAGCGTTTAACAATACAATTCGGAATTCTAACCGGCTCTCTTCTTTTTTGGAAAAACAGGCCTAGAAAAAAATAGGAGGGTCAATTTCCCAGGGGATCCCACCCGACGCCCCGACTAGGGGTGGTTGCGTTGCCCGAGACCAACTGCCACGTCGAAGAGGCAGGAGGCCTGCTCCGCGAGCGCCGGACCGATGCCGCCGCCAGGTTTCAGGGGCACAGGGTCCTCAGCAGGGCAGCCGCGGGAGGCTGTTAAGGAGAGAGTGGCGGGTGGATTCCCCGTTGGCCGTCCTGGAGAGAAGCCCTGCTCGAGCACCGAGCACACCGAGCGGCCCAACCGGGCCGGGGCGTTCGCCCAGCAGCTCGGAGACCCAGGGCCACGCCGGACAGCGCCATCCGGCACCGCGGCCCTGGCCGTCCCGGTCCCCGCGGCTCCCCGCCAGCCGCGGGCGGATGAGGCGTAATGGAGCCGCCCGCACCTGCCCCCGTGCCCAGACGCACCAGAGAAAGCCGCCATCTTCACCCCGTCCTCCGCGACTTCTTTCGCGCTCCCTCTCTCCGACCGCACCGACACGTTTCACGGGCGCAGCGCGCGCTTCCGGCCCTCGGCCTGCAGCTTTCCAAGTCCGGGCCGAGATACTGCCCCCGGGAGAACGGTTCCGGAGAAAGAAAAGATCCGCCCAGGACCCCAAAGCGCGGACTTAATGTCAGCTGACCTTGCCTTCCACTCGTCAGCCTCTTGGCCTTAGGAATCACTATCATTTATTTAGAGCGTGTGCTGTGTCAGCAGATCCGCTTTTTTATTTAGAAGGAAGCAGACGTTAAGGGTTCGGGAGGCACACAGGAGCACGGCTGATCTAACCATGTACAAGTGTCCTCTCCACTATCTAAGCCTTAAGAGATAAGCAGAGGTCTCTGGTGAGCACCTGGAGCCTACTTCATAATTTCAATGGAAGTAAGTCGTGAATTTAGGTCTCCCACTTCCCTTCTCAACGTTTGTGGTATAGATTATTTCAAGCATATTTACTTTAAATGAAGTTTTGACCCCGTTGTCTTTGCAGAGACATAGCAAAAGCCCATAATTGTTTAATCTTTCCAACAATTCTGTCAGAGAGCATCAGTATCTTTTTTTCTTTATTTATATATAAATTTCACATCATTGTAATCCCAGGGATTTACCCCCCTACCCTACCCTCCCTCCCTCCCCTTTCCCTCCTGCTCAAAGTTGTGCACTTCAGTTTGGTGCTTAGCTTGTTTTGACTTTTCCTCAAGTCTTTTATTTTTTCATTCTATCCCATATATTAGTGAAACCATTTGATTTCTGTCTTTTTCTTTATGACTTGTTTCTGCTAATATGATTTCTTCTAAGTACATCCATGTTGTTATAAAATCGTTGAATGTGTTGTTTTTATTTGGTGAGTAATATTCCATTGTGTATATATACCACATTTTTTTCATCCAGTCATCTGTTTTGGGACATTTAGGTTGCTTCCATGACCTTGCAATTACAAATTGTGTTGCAATAAACATCTGTGCACAGGTGTCCCTTTGTACCCACATTGAGGTCTCTTTTGGGTAGGTTCCCAAGAGCACAATGAGCATCAGTATCTTTATTCAAAATCATACAACTGCTAAATAATGGCCGTTATCTGAACCACATCTGCCTTCTTCCAGGGTCCATGCCCCCAAAAGAAGGAGGAAAGAAGCTCTCCGATGAATGCATGTCAGAGGTAGGGTAAGAAGGTCAATTTCTGGAACTATACTTCCAGGGGTTGAATCCTTGCTCTACCACTTGCTACCTCTGTGATCTTGATCTAGACTGGGCTTCAGTTTGATAGGGGGTGCCTACCCCCGTGAGTGTCATTGTCTCCTGTTTAAGATTGCAAATTTTAAGGAGGACATGTTAAAATGTGAGAATGGCCTTGATTAGAATTTCCTTTCAGAAAGATACAAGGGGGAAGTAGAAGTAAAATAGGTTTTTTCTTTGTAATGTGACAACTCAGGAGCTGTTCCTGGAAGGCAGGAAAACAGAAATGAGAAATACATAGAGAGGGTTGGAACAAAGAAAGGGGATCTTTTTTGGAGGTATTTTGACCAGGGACTTTAGAGGATAAAGATGTGACATGTGAGCTTGGCCATGTGACCAAGGCCTGAGGCCTGCAGCATTTGGCTGGCCCAGGCTAGGAGTATGTCTGTTAAAGGAAGTTAAGGACTTTAGAGATTTGAACTCTGTGTTGGAGTTTGTTTTGCTGAGTTTGACTTGTGTCTGGAAAAGGCCGTGTAAAAATCAGGCCTGGAAAAAAAGTGAATTTTGCTGGTTCCAGTACTATGGAGCTTTTTTCTACTACCTAGAGGAGGACAAGGAGAAGACAGCATGGAAGAATTGGAGCACACCAAAGGAGCACGCCAAAGGAAGATGTCTTCGAGCATGTGGAGATGAACTCTGACTGACTGATGTTGGTGATGAAGATTAAGAGAAACCGGGGACAGTGGCTCATGCCTGTAAGCTTCAGCCTGTGAAGCGGCCAGGGCTAGGGATCGTGGTTTGAGTCCTGCCTGGGGCCCATAGCGAGACCTAGTTCCAAAAAAAATAGCTGGGCGTGGTGGCGCGCACCTGTAATCCCAGCTACCTGGGAAGCTGAGGTTGGGGATGGCTTGAGTCTGTGGTACCCCGGGCAACATGAGCCTGCGGTTTCACAGGCAAAAATAGCAAGACCTACTCTCAAAAAAAAAAAAAAAAAAAAAGGCCAGTCTCACATTTTAGCATATCTTCCTTGAAATCTGCAATCTTAAACAGGAGACAATGGGGGGGGTGGGTGCCCCCATCAATAGGATTGTTGTGAGGATTAAATAAAATACCTAAAGCACCAAAAAATTGCATAGCTCATATTAAGGTTACATAAGTGTTCTGTTATGACTATTACAAGTTTACAGGATTGGCTAAAACTCCGAAGGTCATGGACATGCCTTCAGGCCTGCAGCCTTATACCTCCAGGAGCATAGTTTACCATATATTGTGAAAATCATACCCCTGAGAGTCACACAGTGGCAGTTCTGAGTCAAAGCCACACATCCCACATTCTGAAGACACTTGTGAGATCACTTTTATGCAGAACTTGCAAATGGGGAAATTTGCAATCTGATTTTTGTGCCTTTATCCAGTTCCCACCTAAAACTATACAGGGATTAAAGGTTTGATTTAAAAGATCTCTCTAGAGACAGCTGTTAAAACATGTGGGCATCATTCCTCTCTCAGGAGAGAAAAGTTTCCCTAGGACCATGGAGACATTTGTCAGACTGAGGTTTAGGGAGTATAAGGTGCAGGCACTACAAGAAGCTCCACAGAAAGCCCAAGGCATAGCACAAGAGGAGGCATGATGAAGGGGAGGCACCTTCTGACTTGTTTGCTGACATGTTTCCATACCTCTGGGGAAAATGTGATTTCCCCCCTCCAAGATCTGAGGAATGGACTTGAAACTGTCTTCAACGGGATGGTGCTCCAGTACACACCTAGAGAAGCCAAACAATATAGCAGCTGGATACACACCCCAAAGGGACGTTGTATATTAATGCCTTCCAACAGAAGGAGTGATATCTCTGGGTTAATGTGAGTTGCAATTGGAAGATACTAATAGAATTTACAGGACACCCATAAGAAGTACTTCCTGTGAAAAGGAATCACCTCAGCTGTACTGAACCAGACAGTGCCAACATCAGGTTAACCTCACCCTCACCCCAAGTGAGATAAAGATGCATGTCCTCCCCACCCCCACCACCAAGATTTTATCTCTACTGAGGGGTCAGAAAGAACAGACAATGGAGAAAGGGAGAGCAGAGACTGACCACACCCTCCACTCTGCTGCCCAGTAGGGGAGAGAGGAGGCTCTAGTTTTGGTTAAAATTGTGAATTTATTTATTTTTATGATTCTATTGAATACTGATAGTTTAATCACAGAAATGCAGTTCAAACTGTGATAAAAGTGATCTTACAATGTTTATTATCTGAGAGTGATGAGGTAAGTTATGGAAGATGCCTGAGACTCCATCTAGGTTAGGGAAGAAAGCCAGAGAGGTTTCTAGGTAACAGATAATCACATCATGTTTGCTGCTCAGGACTTACCAGGTTCATTTCATTTAATATACTGTTGTATTTTGTGTGCACGTGTGTGTTAATGCCCTCAACAATGAGCTGGATTATAAAATGGTTGGTCTCCCTTAGCAGGTAGGATGAGATTAGGCAGAAGTGGCAGGCAATACCTTTAGCAGCCCAAGAGATGAAGGATGGGTACCAGCAGTCCAGTATCCTGGGTGTCCATTCTCCACAGAACAGGCTGGCAAGTAGGCAGCTACCCACAGGAAGATCTCAGGAACCCTGCCTCTTCTTACTATGCTACTGCTATACCAACTACAGAGATCTGGAAAGGTGAGGCAAATGGGTAAAGTGGGGGTGGGGGAAACGAGGGACGATTTCCACCACTAGGTGGCGCAAAACTGCACCTGAGCAGAGCAGTGATAGTGATTGGCCTGAATTCAGAACACCCACTGGTTCCCCACCCCCAGCCTCAATTAATTTCCTTAGCCTCTCAATAACCCCACATTTTTCTTATCGTTGGATCTTTTGGATCCTACTAATTATGCTGTGATGGAATTTAATTACATTATCCGTCCCTCCAGAGACCTGGTGCTGTTTTCAAGTAAATGGGGTGTGCTGGGAGCATGCTGATAGATGGGTTTGCAACTGCTGAGATCCCAGAGAGCTGTAGAGAGCAGGGTTCTGTGATCTGCTATGCGGAAACCCACAGGTATCCCTCCCTGCTTTTCTCTATTGTACAGGTTGAGAAAAAGAGAGAGAGAGAGAAAATCACCTTCCCAGACTCATCATCTAGACATCCCTGATCCTTAGTGCTTCTTGGAACGAGAAACACATAGAAGGGGGCTCTTTAAAGCAAAGGGCCTGACTGTGTGTGCTCTCCACCTTCCAGGACCTGAAGATATGCCTGGAAAGCAGCCATGAACCACGATGGCGAAAACTTCATGCCAAGACCACAGAAGTAGAATTAGGAAACTGGATCCTGGAGACGCAAGTCACCAGCTCAAGTCTGCCAACCTCTAGAGTTCTCATGCAAATACCTTCTGTAGTTCACACACCATAAATTCCCTCTTGCTGGCAACCTAATTCAGAAAAGAAGAGGAAATATTCTTCAGTGTGAATTTTGTGTCTTTTGGATTTCTGAATGAAAAGTTGTTATGAAAAAAATTCAAATATTCTTGAATAAAGCAATAAGCAACCATGGCAGCCACAGCAGTGGTGGGGTCCAAGGATGCTATAGGACTTGGAGGTTCTTCTTTGCCAGAAAGAATTCTTGCTGGAATCAGCCAGGCACGGTGGCTCATGCCTGTAAGCTTCAGCCTGTAAAGCGGCCGGGGACAGGGATCGGATTCAAGTCTCACCTGGGGAGACCTAGTTCCAAAAAAACAGCTGGGTGTGGTGGTGCGCCTGTAATCCCAGCTACCTGGGAAGCTGAGGCTGGGGATTGCTTGAGTCTGTGGTACCCCGGGCAACGAGAGCCTGGGCTTCCATGGGCAAAAATAGCCAGACCAAGTCTCAGAAAAAGGAAAAAAAAGAATTGCTGGAATCAGACTAATTGAGAAATTAAGCTATATTGTGGGTGACACTTGCAAGAGCATATGGGCAAATTCAAGACCTTGGGTCTAAAGGCTGCTGTAGTCAGATTCTTGCTCAGTTTAGTAGGGTGGGGGCTCACAGATGGGATTCTGAACAAGTTCTGGCCAGTTTATTTGACAAGACCACTGAGGTTTCATGAACCCTATTAAGTAAGGTAGGATGAATCTTGCAACTAAAGGTGTGAGATAGGGCTCTAAACTGTTTTTGGAATGTGTATAGCTGCTTTTTTGTTTCTTTTCAGTTATGGAATGGAAGAAGAAGGCTGCAGCCTTTGTGCTAAATTTCTGTTCTTCCTCAGGGAAGAATTTAACCTGAGTTGTGAAGGTGCCATCAAAAGCAATTCTGGAATATTTGGTCATTCTCAAAAGCAAAAATGTGCCATATACCAGGAGGAAGAGAGTCTGAGACAAGTCTGGGAAACAAATAAAATTGTTACTTTTAGCTGTCATTCCCATTCAAATCCTTCCCAGTCCCCATTCCAGCTCCTTCTGGGCCAGATAAAGCCACTTGTCTCTTTTTTATGCTTCCAGACACTCCAAAGAAATAATTAGCAAGAGAAAGACGGTACTTTAAATGTCAAAGAGATTGATTAGAAAATGCATTATCTTCCTGACATTAACCTTAAGTCTTGCCAATATAGGATGAAAACCCACCCCTCCTTCCACATGGTAATAGCCAATGTCTTCCTCCTCAAATACTTTTCAGGAAGTGTGTCCTCAGACCTGTGGGTTAGGTGAGGAGAGGGTTTGGAAATCCTTGCTCTGGATCTTGCATTCCACTCTCAGTGGGAGCAATGTGGCAAACCTGTGTGCAAATCAACACACCCTTTCCTCTCAGCTGCTCATCCTCTTGAACCAGCCTGATCCCCCACCCCCCACCCCCCATGAACCAGCTGGTCCCTCTGCATTTTTATGTCCTTCCCCCTAACCAGAATACCCTTCCTTTTTTTTAGTTTTAGTTATTAGTGGGTAACAGCTAACCCCAAATGTTTCAGCAACTGCTTTGTTTGCTCCTGTTTCTGTGATTCAAAAATTTAGGCAGGGGCTGGGTACGGTGGCTCATGCCTGTAAACTTCAGCCTATGAAGTGGCGGGGGCTAGGGATCGCGGTTCGAGTCTTGCCTGGGGCCCATAGCGAGACCTAGTTCCAAAAAATTATCTGGTTGTGGTGGTGTGCGCCTGTAATCCCAGCTACCTGGGAAGCTGAGGCGGGGATTGCTTGAGTCTGTGGTACCCCAGGCAATGAGAGCCTGTGGTTCTATGGGCAAAAATAGTGAGACCTGGTCTCAAAAAAAAAAAACCCACAAAAACAAAAACAAAAAAAAACCCAAAAATTTAGGCAGGGCTTTCCTGCTGGTACTTCTGCTCAATGAAGCAACACCCAGGCTCCACTTAACTACATTCAGCAGGTGGTATCTGCTGACCTGCAAAGTCTGAGAAGACTTCATCCCCATGAGTGCTCCCACACATGCTCTCCCTTTTTCCATATGGCTGACACTGACTGTCTCACAGCTGTATTAATTCCAGGGAAGACAGACTTCTTACACAGTGGCTGAACTCCAAGAGGGTAGATTTTCAAAAGAGAAACAGCTGCATGTATCTTAAGCCAGCTGTGGAAGTAGCACAGTGTCACTTCTGCTAAAGTCTATTGTTTAACACAAGTTACAGACCAGCCAAGACTCCAAAAGAAGGGAAACAGATTCAGTCTCATGGTGCAATGAATGACAGGGTTTGTAGTCATATGTGCTACAACCTACCTATCTTCTTGGTAAACCTCTAGGCATTCAGATTCAGCTAGACTAAGACCTCACAGCAAATTCTACTTAATACCAATCTGTAGATAACAGATAACTCTAGCTTACACACTGGTAAATTTCTGACATAGTCTGAGTCTATGACTGCCTAGAACAGAGACTCCTTTTCCTAGTCCACTCCCCACCATAGCTAGATATGGCCATATATCTGGCCAGTGGTTATATAAACAGAGCTGTTCTTCAGGAAAATGCTACATCCTTCTTAGGCTTCCTCCTTCCTCTTGGCTGGAATAGGGATGTGATGGCTGGGGTTTGAGCATCCATAGTGGACTATGAGAACAGAGTCATAGACTAAGGATGGCAGAAAGATAAGAGAAATAACCCATTCAATCAAAGCTGACTCTGTTTCTTACATGACAGAGAAATAAACACCATGTTATTTTTTTGGGTTTTCTGTGCCAAACTTAATATACCCCTTATCTATTGCTACAAAATATGTTGCCCTCATATCTAGTAACTGATAGCAATAAATATTGCACCTGCTTCTGTGGGACAGGAGTTCAGCCTGGTCTCTGGATCTTCTGCTCCAAGTCATTCTCACTGCTGTAGCCAGGGTGCTGCCAAGATCATAATCATCCAAGGTTGAGGTGCCTCCCTGTGGGAATGTGACTCTCAAGTCTGTGTGATTGTCAGAGGAAGGTTCTCCTTCCCACAAACCATCTTTCTGGACTGCTTGAATATTCTCATGATGACAAGGCTGCAGGCACCACTGACCCCAGTTGTCACCAGAATAAGATACTCCAGATAACAAAGCAGAGAGAGTGAGTTTATACCTGACACCCAAGCCACAAGGTCACAGCTGCCACTTCCTGTAGATCACAAAGCCTGCTGGGTGTGGAAAGACAGAGGGGGGTGAACCCAGCAGACAGGGATTTTTTGGAGGACATTTGCAGGCTGCTGTCCATAACCTCTGCTCCCCTAATGGACCCTCTATTTGTTCAAGTAGTAGGTGGTGAAGTCTCAATATGAGGGGATGTGTGTTCACATCACACCCTCTGGGAGAAATCACTTCCTCTTGAGCAGTGTCGTCCTTCAGCTTAGCAAACAAGTTACCTGACTCACAGAGCAGTTTGGAGACAGGTTCAGTTAAAGATCTTTTTCTTTTCCCTTCTAAATTTCCAATAGTTTCTGAACTGAGCGGTCATCATTGAATTTTATGCTTTTGTCAAAATAAGCTGTCAGAAACTGCTCCAGATCCATTAGAATGCAACATCATTCCCACTGCCCCAGTGTTCACCTTATGGTGCAGGGGCCAGCAGGGGACCAACAAACAGACATAAATCTAGAGATATATAATTCTTTGTCCCCTGAAGAGGTGGCCATAAAATCCATCACTCCAGATATATTGGGAGGAGACAAAGTACAATCCCAGATGAGTTTCAGAGGGACTGTAAAACAGAAAAAGAGATCTCATTAACTGTCCATCTCATTGTAAGCCAGCTGGGCCAGGCAGGATTTACGGCTGGGTGCTGATGGGCAGCAGGCATGTAAGGCGCTCCCCCTCCCACCACCACTGTGGGTACTCATTGACTACTGGGAGGGTTGCTGATGCCCTGGAGGCCTGGCACTGTATTTGGATCTGAGAAAGAATATGTGGCATATGGTGTGCCAGACAAATGTTCTGATTCTGCTGCCCAGAATCTGCCAGGAGTCCAGTTCCATGACCCATGGAAGGAAACCACTTTGCTTCTGTGCTCAGGGTCCAGGTTTGCTCTCTCTACCTCCCTCCTAGCATCCTCTGTCCATCCCTCCCAACTCTGGAACCTATCTCAGGTTTTCTTGTTAAAGTCTGTGTTTTTTATTTAAACAGGCTGAAGCAAACAACTCACTTAATTTTAAAAGGGGATCCTGATATAAAGGATTATCAGAAATTCTCTATAATGCCTAAAGAAAGTAAGTCTAAATGCAAAAATGTATACCAACTGGTTGTACGTTTCTATGATTTTATAATAATATAATTGGGGATTTGGAAAGACTGCTTCCAGTGTAGCTCTGAATAGTGATGTTCCAGGCACTATGGCTGCATAACAAATGCCCCAAAAAGGTAGTAACAGCAAACATCCATTTATTATGCTCATCTATTTACTATGAGGAGCTTATCTGGACCCAGCAACAAAGGCTTATCTCTGTTCTTCAAACTTAGCACCTCAACTAGAAGAGGGTAGAGATGGAAATCACTGAAGCTTCCTCTACTCCCCTAGCAATACTGATGCTCTAACTGGGGTTGCTGGCCCTCACTGGCTTCTCCATGTGACCTGGGCTTCCTTTCATCATGACGGTGGGTTTCCAAAGGCAGCACCCCCAGATCCATTTGGTCTTTGGTAAGCAGACTTCGTAAGTCAAGCTTTGTCACTTCCTCTTCATTCTATGAATTGTGGCAGTTACAAAACTCAGTTCAGTTTCAAGGAGAGGGATCACACAGGCCCCATCATTTGAATGGAGGAATATCCACATTTCCATTTTCAGAAAAGCATGTGGCACATGCTGACTACAGATCACATTGGCCATGGATTCATCCAGATAATCCAAGAGAAAGAGAACAGAGACTGTGTATACAGTGGATATTATCATTTCATTCTTGGTGGTATCTTTATAAACTTATGAAAAAAAAACAACAGTTGTAGCAGAATGAAAAGACATTGGTGGTAGATTTTCTTTGTTCAATCTCATTGTTTCCATTAAAGTAGCAGTTTCCAACAACCTGTGATAAAGTTAAGGGAGGGCTTAATTTACTGAGATTTATTTTAAGAAATTTTGCTCATGTGATCATAGAGGTTGACAAGTTCAAACTCTACAGCGTGGGCTGTCAGACTGGAGAACTCGGAGTTGCTGATAAAGCAGCTCAAGTCCAAAGGCCTCTGATGATTTCTTCTTCCTTAGGGGAAGGGCTTTTTTTCTACCAAGGTCTTTAGCTCCTTAGATGGGGCTCAAATTTATAAAGACAAGTTGCCACATGTAATAACCATCACGTATCTACTCCTTGTTAATAGCCTATATGTATCTCCCTAAATCAGAATTAATCTCTGAATAAGACAATTAACAAGGTCATATTTCCACCTAATATGACCTGTCCCAGAAGAGGAAGCAAAGCTCTTGGATAACCTTTACTCTTCCTCTTGATAGCCTGTACCTCGAATACTATGATATACATAATACTAATACACATATAAATAATATGAGATTAAAATGAATACATGTATGTTACATGATAAAGATAAGAGAATGAAATAAAAATATTTATTTTGTGAATATGTGTGTATATATACGTACTTACACATAACAAAATGAATAATACTCATGACAGTTGTAGACTTCATATCTGGCACTGTTTATGTGGTCATAGCTGATATAACTACCCACTTCCCAGTCCATATGCCTGGCTATAGGGTAAGCAGAGTCACTTATAGAATACTGATGTCATATGATATGACATCTTGAGAAATGTAGTCTGCTACAAGTGAATAGACTTGAGTACCCAGATTAGGCTAAAGACACTTATCTATTCACTTGTGCCTTGGGATGCAATGGGAATATTGATGAGGTTTGAGAGTGAACCAGGCCCTCTGTGTTAGGTACGTTGCATCGAGCATCTTTTCATACCTTCCCAAGGATTTTTTATATACTATTCACCCAATGAAACTTAATATATCCCTCCTAAGTGCCCAGTCCTGTGGTCATGCTGGGGACACAGTTATGAATAAGATACACTACTCTGTTTCAAGATAATCTTTTCCCACAAAGACAAAATGTAAACACATAATTTTCATGTGAAGCAGAAATACAGTGATAAAGTATTGTGGGAATTTAGAGAGGACAGCTACATTAGGCTAGAAGCATCAGGAGCAGCTTTGGTGGTGGGAGGAAATAACATCTCAGATTAATCTTAAAAAGTGATATGAGGTTAGCTAGGTGAGGAGATGTCAACAGGAGATAAGAAAAGGGGAAACCTTCTAGGTAGATGGACAGAATGGAAAGTTGTACCAGGACAAGAAACAGGACACTGTATCCTCATGTGTAATAAATTGCCCAAGACTTCAAACAATATTTATTAAAATTCAGGGAACATTTATCCAGAAGAATTTCTCCTGAGGTTGCAGCCAAGATGTCAACCATCTGAAGGCTAGACTGGGGCTGACTGAGCCACTTTCAAGATGGCTCCCTTACATGTTCAGCCAGTTGGTTCTGGCTATTGTCAGGAGGCCTCAGTCTTTCACCATCTGGATTTCTAAATGATGCTTGAGTGGCCTCACTCATGGCAGTTGTCTACTATTTGAGACCAACCAACTTCTGAAGGCTCATTTCCATTCCCACATCATCCTACTTCTTCTATTGACCAGCTCTATTACCTGGGGGTGCTATGAAAATGTAGCCTCGATCTAGCAGGTTTGCCAGTGAAGCCAGATCTGCTGGCCTAAGCAACAAATTACAGGAATAAGGCTCTGGAGAAGCCCAGAGGAGAGGGGGGCATACCAGAATGGAGGACAAAGAGAGTACCAAACAGAGACAGGAAGTCAGAGAACTACAAGCATCACTTTAAATGTGTTTTCACAGGTTAAGAGAATAAACATTCTAGAAGTTTCTATTTTATTATTGGTGTTAAATGAATAGGGGAAGAAATAATTAATTCCTTCTACTCATCCTAGGTGTAGTGGCTGGGAGCCTGGCAAAGATTAAGAACAAAAAAGCAGAAATAGGAACACATGAAGCCGACATATATACATGTGAATATTCAAATTTAACTCAAAAGGATAGTAGAACTTGACTTTAAATAACATCCTATTATTATTTGTTTTTAAAAAATCTTTTAGAGGGGTTAGGTTATCATACACCAGTGGTCCTATAACTGTTAGAAACAGGTTAAGTTAGTTAATGTGGGAAGTAGGGACGTTATAAAATCATTTGTGTTGAATAGTTAGTAACTGGTCAAGGTTGAGACACAGTCAAGATGAGATCTTGGAAAACCCAACTAAAATTTGTTCAAGGAGAAAAATGTTTGTCATTTTCATTATGATGCCTTATCTTAGGTCCTGCAAGACCCATCTTCAGATTAGGAAAAACAAGGAATAGATCAATTAATTAATCAGTTAATTGTGCTTGGCAATGAAATTAGTCCATAACAGAGTTGTGGATTCAAGACAAAGTCTTTCTGACTCTAGAGGCTGTACCAGAGGCAGGAAAAGGAACTGGAAGATTATACTAGTCCTGGTGCATGGGGGTATAAGAAATGATTTTCTACAAATGTGTGTTCGATGCAAAACTACCGATATTTTTAAATTTCTCTGCTAGAGCAAGTTCTAGCAGAACTGGTCATCTGACATTAACATATTACCTTCTTAACTAGGTGACTGGGAAAGATTTGTCCCTTCAATGCCTTTAATTCTTTTGTTAGTTAAGACCTTCAAGACTTAATTAGATAGCAAAGTTTCTTTTTTTAAATGATTAATCTCACATCTGTACTGAAATATAACAATTTAGACTTTAAAAACTTTAAAAGCATTCATTTTTATGTAGAAAGAAACCTAAAAAGGGTTGCACTTCAAAAGGAAACAATTCCACTGAAGAACTAAAATCATTAAAATTGAGAGACATTTAATATTTCTACCTCAAATGGCTCTTAATCCTTGGTGTTTAATTTAGCTTTTTCATAGTGTCTGATACTGATATTTTAATAGCTTCTATATTTTCAGTTAATACTTTGCCCTATCAAAACACATTATTAATTTCTTATCAGCTTCACTGAATACTTGGTTAATATTTCCACTGTAGATTTTTTTTTAATTAGAGAAAACTGAAGGATTAACTGAAGCACTTACCCTTATCTTCAGAGTAGACAAACTTTCATAGAAGACAAAATATATGGTTCATGAGTGATCTGTTTATAGAGAGATATTTTCCTTAAGCATTTACTATTTTACTGGAGAAAATAATTTTTTTTAAGTTTTCAGTCTCTTTTCTAAACAGAAAGGGTTAATCTACAACACTGTCAACATAATCACAAATAATTCATTCAGTCAATAAAAATGGATTCAGGATTTACCTTCAAGCTGGGTTTATAGAGATTAAAATGTTGTTGTCTCCGTCCACGAAGAATTAAATTAGTTTAGTTCTATAGCTGCTTTTTGAATTTTTGAATTATTGGTGATATCTGAGATTCCCTCCACATCCCTAGTCTACAGATATAAATAGTGATTGTAAAATGAAATACGTAATTTCACTGCTCTTGCTCCTACCTGGTTGTGACACAGGAGCCTCAGTCATTTGTAAAATTCTCTGCCAGGTATTTCTGGGGAGCCCCAGAGGTATCTTACACATGTTGGCAAACAGTCCTTTCTTCTTGGTTGTGGCCAGTCATCTCCCTTGGAACCACTGTTAATTTGCTCTTTGTGTTGAGGTCTTTTTTAGTTGTCTGACTATTTGTGGTAAAGTTGGGGAAAATGCTTTCCTCCTATATTTCCCTCTGGGAGAGTCAGAATGTGTCATTTTAGAAATCTTCCAGGAAGACATCCTGGAAGACAACCACAAATACCAGTGTTCTAGCTGAGTTATAGTAACAAAAGCACATCTTCTGAAATGAATGGATAAGTTTGTCAGCAAGTAAAGGAAACCCTGAGTCTTAGCAATAGGCAAGTGGTCTCATGATAGAACAAGTAAGGAAATAACCACTTATTTTGAGAAAGATGCTCTGATTTCAAGGCTGACAATAGAGGTAGGTTGGAATGGGAAGGCTGTGGTCAAAGTCTGGGCTATAAGGAAAATTGGGTCACTGATCACACTGCAAAAGAAGGACCTACACATTTAAAGTCTCATAAAAAAGAGGCAGACTACAAATGAACTTGTGGCTCAAAGTCTGCCATCTACCATCCGTGGGATCCAGACTTGGACTCAGCTTCCAGATCCTCAAAATCTATGAGGCAGACTAGATCAGGTCCTCAGTCCTCAGACCTGGGACCATCAGCTCCAATTCTGAG